>OY731405.1:16129413-16261215 GCA_963425845.1 Sphenostylis stenocarpa | reverse complement strand
GGATTAACTACCAAAAAGTGCATCCCGAGAACCTTGCGAAACGGGGTTCGGACCGGGTGGGGGTAGGTACCCATCGAGCCTTGCGAATCGGGGTTCGGACCGGATGGGGGTAGGTACCCATCAGAATCTTGCGGAACGGGATTCGGACCGGATGGGGGTAGGTACCCATCGAGAATCTTGCAGAACGGGATTCGGACCGAGGTGGGGGTAGGTACCCATCAGAATCTTGCAGAACGGGATTCGGACCAGGTGGGGGTAGGTACCCATCAGAATCTTGCAGAACGAGATTCGGACCAGGTGGGGGTAGGTACCCATCAGAATCTTGCAGAACGGGATTCGGACCAGGTGGGGGTAGGTACCCATCAGAATCTTGCAGAACGGGATTCGGACCAGGTGGGGGTAGGTACCCATCAGAATCTTGCAGAACGGGATTCGGACCGGGTGGGGGTAGGTACCCATTAGAATCTTGCGAACGAGGTTCGGACCGGTGGGGGTAGGTACCCATCGAATCTTGCGAACGGGATTCGGACCAGGTGGGGGTAGGTACCCATCGAATCTTGCGAACGGGATTCGGACCGGGTGGGGGTAGGTACCCATCGAATCTTGCGAACGGGATTCGGACTAGGTGGGGGTAGGTACCCATCAGAATCTTGCAGAACGGGATTCGGACCGGGTGGGGGTAGGTACCCATCGAGATCTTGCAGAACGGGATTCGGACCGGGTGGGGGTAGGTACCCATCGAATCTTGCGAACGGGATTCGGACCGAGTGGGGGTAGGTACCCATCGAATCTTGCGAACGAGGTTCGGACCGGGTGGGGGTAGGTACCCATCAGAATCTTGCGAACGGGATTCGGACCAGGTGGGGGTAGGTACCCATCGAGCCTTGCGAACGGGGTTCGGACCGGGTGGGGGTAGGTACCCATCGAGCCTTGCGGAACGGGGTTCGGACCAGGTGGGGGTAGATACCCATCAGAATCTTGCGAACGGGATTCGGACCGGGTGGGGGTAGGTACCCATCAGAGCCTTGCGAGAACGGGGTTCGGACCGGGTGGGGGTAGGTACCCATCGAGCCCTGCAGAACGGGGATCGGACCAGATGGGGGTAGGTACCCATCAGAATCTTGCAGAACGAGATTCGGACCAGGTGGGGGTAGGTATCCATCAGAATCTTGCAGAACGGGATTCGGACCAAGTGGGGGTAGGTACCCATCAGAGCCTTGCAGAACGGGGTTCGGACCAGGTGGGGGTAGGTACCCATCAGAATCTTGCGGAACGGGATTCGGACCAGGTGGGGGTAGGTACCCATCGAATCTTGCGAGACGGGATTCGGACCGGGTGGGGGTAGGTACCCATCAGAATCTTGCAGAACGGGATTCGGACCAGGTGGGGGTAGATACCCACCAGAACCTTGCAGAACGGGGTTCAGACCGGATGAGGGTAAGTACTCATCAGAATCTAGCAAAAATACAGATTCGTAACCGGGTGGGGGTAGGTACCCACCAAAATATTAAAAATAAGGTCTATACCGGATGAGGGTACGTACTCATCAAAACTTTGCAGAATGCATTAGGTGGAGTAAAAATACTCACCTAAGCATTTGAAAAATGGGTTGCAAAGACCTTACTTCTATTAGAGGACAGTTTAATATTGAGCACCTCGGGAGTAAGTACCCACAAGAGTTTAGCAAAATACGAACTCATACCGGGTGAGGGTTGGTACTCACCAAAACCTTGCAGAACAAGGTTCATACCACGTGGGGGTATGTACTCACTAAAGTCCAGCAAAACGCAGACTTGTACTAGGTAAGGGTAAGTACTCACTAGAGCCTTATAAAAGGAGGCTTAAACCAGATAGGGGTTGGTACCTATCAAAATATTTTATCATCCAGAGGATCAATAAGGAGCAGCATCCGAAGGGTAGCCGGGCAAAAGGGTTAACTCCTTCCCCTACCTACTAATTTGGTCGACACATTAAAACCGACGAATTAGTTAGGCAGGCGAAGGGGGGGCAGCTGTAGACCCCTAATTTTGCCCGGCCTCTCAAAATAAAAGCTAGAGGAATTTCACCCAAGGATGGAGTTCATCCGGCTTCCCAAAACCAAGAAGGACCTCCCACAACAGAAGACGGAGTTCACTCATTCACACGGTAAAAGCCAAAAGAGACTTCCTACACAAAGACAAAGCTCGCCCGGCATCTTAATGAAGGCCAAGAAGACTTCCTATATGAAGATAAAGCTTCAACGGACACACATCGGCATCAATCTATGTCCGAAAAAGGAAAGGAAAGCTTCCCGGGGTCCCAGAACACGAAAACTGGACAAAACAGGCCGGGACCACGGTCCCAAAAGTGGGACGGCCGTCCCAACCGCAATTAGCAGTTGGGACGCGCGTCTCGAATGTGGGACGGCCGTCCCAAACCCGGTTTAAGTGGGACGGCCGTCCCGGCCTTCCTGGGGTCCCGTTACGTGTAAATTTGCCATTTGGGACGGCCATCCCAGTCCGGACGGCCGTCCCAACCCGGACGGCCGTCCCAAAGTGCGCCAGCTGCGAAAAACTATAAATAGGAGGCTCATTTGCCACTTTTTCACACCATAGACATCCCGGAGAGCTCCGAAACACTTTAGAGCACTTGTCTACTTCTCTCCCTCTCTCGAATGATCTTTCCGATTGCCTTAAATAGGTAACAATCGGTTAAGGAATTATATTCGGCATTTGATTCTTCTTTAAATTTTTAGTAGAGTCGATCTTGTATTGGTGAGGAGAGACTGTGTAGAGAGAGGGTTGCCAAAACGCATCCTCACAGTTCGAGATTCTCAATATAAAGCTTGCTACGGAGGTTCTTTTCAATTCCCTTCTCTTTTATTGTTTTATTTATTGTTTTATTGTTTTAGTTAGCTTTATTATGTCATGTAGAATAGGATCATGTAGATAGCTATTTTAATATCTCTTTTATTGCTTTATTTAGCTTTATTCATCATTTTATGCATGCAACATAGAATAAAATCATGTAGATAGCCATTTAATATTATGTAATAAAATAGGGTAATCGCGTAATTTCTCGTAGTCTTTATTTAAATGAATTAATCTGTCATAGGGAACCCGAAAGGGGCGTTGTGGGGTGCTAACACCTTCCCCACACGTAACTAACTCCCTTACCCAACTCTGGTTATAATGGCCAAGTGCGGTTTTTCTTAAAATCATCATTTTTTCCTTTTCCAATGTTTAAGGTCAAAACATTGGTGGTGACTCCATAAGAACCCCTTTTCGAAAACCCTTTAAAACAAATACGCGAGTCTAAACCATCTTTTCGCGACCGCTCGCATAAACGTTTCTAAGACGTCCTCCGGACGTCGGAAAGGGACGGCGACGACAATAACTTTGTCAAAAGTAAAACAAAAATACTGTAGGCAAATAAAAAGCATTTAGCCTCATGCTTGCATTCATGAAAAACCAAAAAAGGTATCCCGGTATGACTTCGCCAACCTTTTGCCTTCTTTTACAAAAGCCAGTATAACAAAAACAAAAAGAAGCTTAAAAAAGAAAAAAGGCACACGCTCAATAAAAAGCCAGAATCCAAAATCGCGAGAAAAAAAGAAATAAAATCGCGAGAAAAAGGCAGGATTAAAACAACTACTTTGACCAACAAAATTCCGACTACCAAGCAAAAGTCAAACACAAAAAGAAAGAACCCGACCAGCCAGCAAGGGTCGGATGATTACCCACAAAAGAACAAAAACGAAGAATCTCCAGCAACCAATGAAGCTGGATGAACAAACCAGATTTCCGGCAACCCGGATGACCATTCCAGAAAGGTCCAACCTCAATTACCAAAACACAGAAAGTTACTCTCCAGAGAAACGGCGCATGGTCAGAATCAGTAAGCCGCCACCTCAGCCAAAGGATCAGCTACCGCAAGATGGAGCAACCGGAGGCTTAACACCAGATGGGGGTACGTACTCATCAGGCCTTACAGAAGAGGGCTTACCAGACGGGGGTTCATACTCGTCAAACACCAGATGGGGGTGTGTACTCATCAGGCCTTACAGAAGGGGGCTTACCGGGCGAGGGTTCATACTCGTCAAACCAGATGGGGGTTCATACTCATCAGCCGAAGGGGTCAGCTACTGCATCAAAGGAGCATCCCAGAGGCGCACAACACAACATCTCCCCAGAAGATCACCCGCCGCAAAGACGGAGTATCTGAAGGGAAACCGGGCAAGAGGGTCAACTCCTTTACCCTCCAGTCGATCACCTCGGCACAAAAGGCCAGCAGTCGACTGGTCAGGTAAAGGGGGGGCAGCTGTAGACCCCAAATCTTGCCCGGCCTCAGAATAAAGTCAGAAAGCTACCTATTTGAAGACGGCCGAAGCCTAACAAGCCATTAGGAGAGACTATTAGGCCCCCATACTAAGATAGGAAGGTTTTTTTGGCCCAAAATAAAGTTTCTCACCCTGAAGGGACGAGACCGCCATCTGGGAATACCAGACCGCCGTCTCGTTTCAATGCCAGGACGAGACCGTCGTCTCGATTTTCGAGATGGCAGTCTCGTCACCCGCAAATTCGAGATGGTGGTCTGGGTTTTCCAGACGGTGGTCTCGATTCCTGACAAGTCGAGACGGCGGTCTGGATTTTCCAGACGGCGGTCTTGACCCGCTGCCACGAGCGAGACGGCGATCTGGATTTCCCAGATGGCGGTCTCGACCCTATCAGCGGAGACAGCGGTCTCGACCTGTCAAGCGTGAAAAACTATAAATAGGGGCGTCATTTCTCCCTTTTTCCACACCCAGCAGCAAGAGCTCTCCCTTCTCTCTAGATTTTCTCTCTCTAAGAATCCCTCCGAGGCATTTCCGGAGTCTCTGAGCGTCTCTAGGCATAAACAGAGTGTTCTAAATCTTCTTAAGAATCCCTCCGAGGCATTTCCGGAGTTTCTGAGAGTTGTAGAGTGAAGGGTTGCCAAAACGCACCCTCTCTTTTTAATATAAAAAGCTTGCTTTGGAGATGCATATCCTCACTCTCTACTTTTTACTGCTATTTAAATTACGCAATAGAAGCTAGGGTCATGTAGTCATATATCTAAATACCGCATAATAAAAAGGGTAAAAGCGCAATTTTCCAGTTTAATTATTTAAAATAGTCGGCCTATCATAGGGAACCCGAAATGGGCGTCGTAAAGGGACTAATACTCCCTTTACACGTAACTAACTCCCTTGCCCAACTCTGGTTCTAATGACCAAAGTTGGTTTTCGAAAACCAACGCCTTTTTAAACCCCTTTTCCGATGTTTGTGGTAAAAATATCGGTGGCGACTCCATAGAACCCAAAATAAATAAGTCCTTGGGTTAGCCCGGTTATCGGACAACTCAAGGACAATTTTCGAAAACCTCGTCTCTAGGTTAGCCCGGTTATCAAACAGCCTAAGGACGTTGTAACCACCCATAAAAAACGCGAAAATCAAGAGGGTCAAAAAAACCATCGCGTCGCTCCGACCGCCCTCTCTTTGGGAGGCGGCGACAGCATTAGGTGGAGTAAAAATACTCACCTAAGCATTTCAAAAATGGGTTGCAAAGACCTTACTTCTATTGGAGGATAGTTCAGTGTTGAGCACCTCGGAAGTAAGTACCCAAAGAGTTTAGCAAAATGCGAACTCATACCGGGTGAGGGTAGGTACTCACCAAAACCTTGCAGAACAAGGTTCATACCTAGTGGGGGTAGGTACTCACTAAAGTCTAGTAAAACACAGACTTATACCTGGTGAGGGTAAGTACTCACCGGAGCCTTATAAAAGGAGGCTCAAACCAGATAGGGGTTGGTACCTATCAAAATATTTATCATCCGGAGGATCAGCAAGGAGCAACATCCGAAGGACGACCGGGCCAAAGGGTTAACTCCTTCCCCTACCAACTAATTTTGTCGGCATATCAAACCGACAAATTAGCCAGGCAGGTGAAGGGGGGGCAGCTGTAGACCCCTAATTTTGCCCGGCCTCTCAAAATAAAAGCTAGGGAAACTTCATACAGTTCACCCGACTTCATATCAAAGAAAAAACAAGAAAGACCTCCCGCAATAAGACGGAGTTCACCTATTCATACAATAAAGACTAAAGAGACTTCCTACACAAAGATAAAGCTCGCCCGACATCTTAATGAAGGCCAAGAAGACTTCCTATATGAAGATAAAGCTTCAACGGACACACATCGGCATCAAATGACGTCCGAAAAAGGAAAGGAAAGCTTCCCAGGGGTCCCAGAACGCGAAAACTAGACAAAACAGGCCGAGACCACCGTCCCAGAGTTGGGACGGCCGTCCCAACTGTCCCTGTGCAAGTGGGACGCGCGTCCCAAATGTGGGACGGCCGTCCCAAATCCAGGGGGTCCCAGCCTGTGTAAAAATTGCGTTTGGGACGGCCGTCCCAACCCAGACTGGCCGTCCCAGATTGGCACAATGCAGAAAACGCGTTTGGGACGGCCGTCCCAACCCAGACGGTCGTCCCAAAGTTCCAGGCAACGAAAAAACTATAAATAGGAGGCTCATTTGTCATTTTCCATACCCCAGACAACTCCAAGACTTGTCTTCTTCTCTCCCTCTCTCGAATGATCTCTCTGATTGCCTTTAATAGGTAACAATCAGTTAAGGAATTTGTATTCTGGCATTCGATTCTTCTAGAAATTTTAGTCGAGTCGAGTCTGTATTTGAGAGGAGAGTTGTTGTAGAGCGAAGGATTGCCGCAAAGCATCCTCTGTGTAAAAGACTTATAATATAAAGCTTGCTTCGGAGGTTTTTCTCAATTCTCTTCCCTTTTACTGCTTTATTTACTGCTTCTTGTATGCAATGTAGATAAAATCATGTAGACAGCCATATGTAAATAATTGTAAGAACAAAATAGGGTAATAGCGTAATTTCTCGTAATCTTCACTTAAATGAATTAATCCGTCATAGGGAACCCGAAAGGGGCGTTGTGGGATGCTAATACCTTCCCCACACGTAACTAACTCCCTTACCCGACTCTGGTTATAATGGCCAAGTTGGTTTTTATTAAAATCAATGCCTTTTTCTCCTTTTCCAATGTTTATGGTCAAAACATTGGTGGCGACTCCAAAAGAACCCTTTTCGAAAACCTTGCTTCTATTAGAGGATAGTTCAGTGTTGAGCGCCTCGGAAGAAATGAACATAATTTTAAACAAAAAACGCGAGTCTCAACCATCTTTTCGCGACCGCTCGCATTAACGTTCGAGATGTCCCTGGACGTCGGAACGGACGATGGCGACAACGATCAGATTTGGCTGGTGCATGGTGCCACGGTAAGTGTTGGTGGTGTTGGTCTTAGTGCGCTGTGGTGCTGGTCCCGATCTTCGTGCTGGTGCCATGGTGCTGATCGTGGTGCTTATGGTGGTGCTGGTCCTGGTGACTCTGGCACGGTCAGATTTGGGTTGTGCATGGTGCCACGGTTAGTGTTGGTGGTGCTGGTCTTGGTGCGCTGTGGTGCTGGTCCTGGTCTTGGTACTGGTGCCATGGTGCTGATCGTGGTGCTTATGGTGGTGCTGGTCCTGGTCTTGGTGCTCGGTGCCATGGTGCCGATCGTGGTGCTTATGGTGGTGAGTTCTCTAGCACTGCCGATTTTGGTCGGTGCATGGTGCCACGGTCGGTGTTGGTGGTGCTCGGTCTTGGTACGCTGTGGTGCCGGTCCTGGTCTTGGTGCCGGTGCCATGGTGCCGATCGTGGTGCTTATGGTGGTGCTGGTGCTCGGTGAGTTCTCTCGGCATAGTCGATTTGGCCGGTGAACGGTGCCACGGTCAGTGTTGGTGGAGCTGGTCTTGGTGCACTGTGGTGCTGGTCCCGGTCTTGGTCCTAGTGCCACGGTGCTGATCGTGGTGCTTATGGTGGTGCTGGTCCTGATGAGTTCTCTGGGACGGTTAGATTTGGTTGGTGCATGGTACCACGGTCAGTGTTGGTGGTGCTGGTCTTGGTGCGCTGTGGTGCTGGTCCCGGTCTTGGTGCTGGTGCCATGGTGCTGATTGTGGTGCTTATGGTGGTGCTGGTGCCATGGTGCTGATCATGGTGCTTATGGTGGTGCTGGTCCTGGTGAGTTCTCTGGCACGGTCAGATTTGGCTGGTGCATGGTGCTACGGTCAGTGTTGGTGGTGCAGGTCTTGGTGCGCTGTCGTGCTGGACCAGGTCTTGGTGCTAGTGCCATGGTGCTGATCGTGGTGCTTATGGTGGTGTTGGTCCTGGTCTTGGTGCTGGTACCATGGTGCTGATCGTGGTGCTTATGGTGGTGTTGGTGCAGGTGAGTTCTCTGGCACGGTCAGAATTGGCTGGTATATGGTGCCACAGTCAGTGTTGGTGGTGCTGGTCTTGGTGCGTTGTGGTACTGGTCCCGGTCTTGGTGATGGTGCCATGGTGCTAATCGTGGTGCTTATGGTGGTGCTGGTCCCGGTCTTGGTGCTGGTGCCATGGTGCTGATCGTGGTGCTTATGGTGGAGCTGGTCCTGGTGAGTTCTCTGGCATGGTCAGATTTGGCTGGTGCATGGTGCCACTATCGCCGCCTCCCAAAAAAGGGGCGCGGTCGGAGCGACGCGATGGTTTTTTCGACCCTCTTGGTTTTCGCATTTTTTATTGGTGGTTACAACGCCTTTAGGTTCCGATAACCGGGCTAACCTAGGGGCGAGGTTTTCGAAAAGTGTCCTTGGGTAGTCCGATAACCGGGCTAACCCAAGGACTTATTTATTTTGGGTTCTATGGAGTCGCCACCGATATTTTTACCATAAACATCGGAAAAGGGGTTTAAAAAGGCGTTGGTTTTCGAAAACCAACTTTGGTCATTAGAACCAGAGTTGGGTAAGGGAGTTAGTTACGCGTAAAGGGAGTATTAGTCCCTTTACGACGCCCCTTTCGGGTTCCCTATGACAGGCCGGCTATTTTGAGTGAATAATTAAACTAGAAAATTGCGCTTTTACCCTTTTATTATGCGGTATTTAGATATATGACTACATGGCCCTAGCTTCTATTGCATAATTTAAATGGCAGTAATAAAAATAAAGAGGGAGAATATGCACCTCCAAAGCAAGATTTTGTATATCTTAAAAAGAGAGGGTGCGTTTTGGCAACCCTTCACTCTACAACTCTCAGAAACTCCGGAAATGCCTCGGAGGGATTCTTAAGAAGATTTAGAACGCTCAGTCTATGCCTAGAGACACTCAGAAACTCCGGAAATGCCTCGGAGGGATTCTTAGAGAGAGAAATTCTAGAGAGAAGGGAGAGCTCTTGTTGCTTGGTGTGTCAAAAGGGAGAAATGACGCCCCTATTTATAGTTTTTCGCGCCTGACAGGTCGAGACCGCCGTCTCCTTTGACCGGGTCGAGACCGCCGTCTGGAAAATCCAGACCGCCGTCTGGAAAATCCAGACCGCCGTCTCGACTTGGCAGGAATCGAGACCGCCGTCTAGAAAATCGAGATGGCAGTCTCGTCCTGGCGTTGAGACGAGACGGCGGTCTGGTCCTTCCAGACGGCGGTCTCGTCCCTTCAGGGTGAGAAACTTTATTTTTGGGCCAAAAAACCTTCCTATCTTGGTACGGGAGCCTAATAGTCTCTCCTAGTGCTTGTTAGGCTTCAGCCGTCTTCAAATAGGGGATCTTCTGACTTTATTTGGAGGCCGGGCAAGATTTGGGGTCTACAGCTGCCCCCCCTTTACCTGACTAGTCGACTATTGGCTTTGTTGTGCCAGACAGGTAGACAGGAAGGTAAAGGAGTTGACCCTCTCGCCCGGCTACCCTTCGGACGTCCCGTCTTGTGGCGGATAATCCTCTAGGGAGATGTTGTGTTGTGTGCCTCTAGGATACTACTCCTGACGTAGCCGATCCCTTTGGTTGACACGTGGTAGAACCTCCGGATACTACTCCTGATGTAGCCGATCCTTCGGTTGATGAGTATAAACCCCCCATCAGGCTGGTAGTTACAGTCTGTTGTGTGGGACTGGATGGGTATGAACCCCCCATCAGGCTGGTACGGTCCGTTGTGTGGGACCAGATGGGTATGAACCCCCCATCAGGCTGGTACGGTCCGTTGTGTGGGACCGGATGGGTATGAACCCCCCATCAGGGTGGTACGGTCCGTTGTGTGGGACCGGATGGGTATGAACCCCCCATCAGGGTGGTACGGTCCGTTGTGTGGGACCGGATGGGTATGAACCCCCCATCAGGGTGGTAATGGCGGCTTACAGTTCATGTGGCCCATGCGCCGGTTAGGCGCTCCTTGTGTGCTGGGTGATAGGTATAAACCCCCTATCAGGCTGGTACAGTCCGTTGCGTAGGACTGGTGGTGGTGGCGGCTTACTGCTCGGGTAGCTCATGCGTCGGCTCCTTGGGGAGTGATCTCTGTGTTGGTAGATGTGCTCGGACCTTTTTGGAATGGTCATCTGGGTTGTGCCGGGGATTGTCGGTGTTCATCCAGCTTCGTTGGTTGCTGGGGATTCTTGTTTTGATCTTTTGATAGTGGTCATCCGACTTTGCTGGTTGTCAGGGATTTTTGATGAGTGCCTCTTAGGTAGGCAGGAATCCTTATGGGGATTTGTTGGTCTTGGTGATGCCTCTTGAGTAGGCGGATATCCATTGAGTTTCTGGTAATGCCTCTGAGTAGGCAGATGCTTCATCGGAAGTGAAGACTTTTGGCTGAATTTTGTTTTGCCTCTGACTAGGCTGATATTCCCTTATAGGGATGCTGGCTCTTGTTTGCCTATGCGTAGGCAAATGACATTCTAAGGATGAATCTGAAGTTTTGCCTTCGCAGTAGGCTCACCAAGGATGATCTTTCTTTTTTATTGATCCACCGGGGAATTGGTTGCCTTCCCGGGGATCTAATTTTGATTTCCCCTTTGAGGGAATGGAGTTTTGACTCCTTGTTGGCTGTGGGTGCGAGCTAACTTTTGTGGTGCTCTTATTCTGTTGAAGGAATGAAATTTCCAATTCCTTCTTTTTTTGTTTTTCTTTTCTGCGGTGACCCACTTAGGGATTTTATTGATTGCCTAAAAGTTAGGATTGATTTCGCCTTTTTTCGCGATTTATCTCTTTTTTATCGCGATTTTGAAGTCTGGCTTTTTTACGGGGATAATGCGTGCGCCTTTTTACTTTTTAGTTTCTTTTATACACGCAGGCTTTTTCTTCTTTTTGGCGATCCGTAGGGGATAAAGTTTTCTTTGGTGATCCATCAGGGGATTGTCAACTTCCTGGGGATCAGAATTTTCTTTTCTGGGATGGAGTCCTGACTCCTTAATGTGAGCTGACCTTTGTGAAGTTATTATTCAACTGGGGGATGGGAATTTCTGATTCTTTTTTTGTAGATTTTTGGGAGATCCACTTGAGGATTTTTATTTGGCCTTCTCTGTCATGGCCTTTTTTGGTCATCTGCTGGAGATGAAGGGTTTTCTCTTCTTTCTTTTTGTTGAGCCCTTGATGGTTTGGACTCTTTTGACTGTTGATGATGATGGGCTCTTGAAGCCTTTATTCTCCATTGGGGAGTGTGGAGGAGACTTTGGGTGAGTGTGCTTGATGACTCATGTGATGGCGGTACTGAGCCATGGGGTAATTTTTTGTGTTGCCTTCGGAGTAGGCAGGGATCCTCTTGGGGATGACTAAGCCTTTTCGTCGACTTTTCTTTTATGATGTCTGATGATTGTGCCCTCTTTTATTGGGTAGAAAAATGATGACTGGAGCTTTGGCTTCTGGAAGCTTCTTATTTCTTCTGAGCTTATTTGATGATGACAACTCGCTATTCTTTCTTGAGGGAGAGCAATGTTTGGAGACTTTATTACTTTCTTGTGCCTTCTTTTCTGGGTAGAAGGATGGTAGTTGGAGCTCTTGATTTTCAGAAGCTATTATTCTACTGAGTCGCTTGATTGACGACTTGCTCCGCTTTCTTGAGGGCATTATTTGGAGACTCAGTCTCAGTGATCCTGTTTTCAATCACAAACATGGAGCTAGTCTCCTTATATGCATGAATGCTTTTCGTTTTTTTGTTATTTATCTGAAGTGATTTTTATTTTTATTTTTTTTTATTTTTGATTTTGACAAAGTCGTTTTGTGCGACTATTTGTGTGTGGATGCCCTAAATGCAATCTATTCTTTTTTATTGATGCATCTGGAAAAGTGACTGGCATTCTCCTACTGGACTTTTTATGATTATGATGAAGGGCCCCTCTCTTTTATTCATTTTTGGTTTAGCCCTATCTTTTGCCTAGACCGCCCTTTTGGGGTTTTCGGTCTAGCGGACTGCCTTACTTTTTGCCTAGGATATCTTAGCGGGCTTTTTCCTTTTTTATGAATGCCCTAACTTTTGCCTAGACCGCCCTTTGCGGGTTTTCGATCTAGCAGGCTATCCTAACTTTTGCCTAAGAATCTCCTAGCAGGCATTATTCTTTTTATTGTCATTTTTTCTTTCTCTTCTTTTTTGAGAGATAGGAGCCTATCATATGCATGCAATGTTTGTACTATGCGTCCTATAATACTATTTCAATTAATTTTTCAAAAGGATTAGCCAATGTGCTTTTACTTCTGATGAGCTTCAGACGTTATGTGCTTTCGTTGACAGAGTAGGTTGTACCGATTTCGCCGTCTTGACTTTGTCGTGACCGAAGAATGATTGTGTTGATTGCAGAGTGACTTGTCATGTCAGTGTGCCCCCCCTTTCCTTGGGGATGTCAATCCTCCTATTGATTACTATCTCCACATTTTCCAACTAATTAGTAGAATGTTGTAGTAGTAAGGGTCAAGAGAAGAGAAAGAAGAGGATATTTAATTCAAAGGCTTGTGTTTTAGAATTGTTTTATTTTGACAAAAAATGGTTTTTGTAAGCACGGCTAGCCAAGGTTGGTTAGAGTGTTTAGGCTAGTTTAAACAAACGTTTTGTTTATGAAGTGGCGTCTTATTCTATGGCGCTTGCTATGGCTGATTGACCTCCCTAGTCTGCTCTTTGGGTTTTCAGCTTAGGATGTTGTGTTTTGTTTTATCCTAACTTTTGTATAGGTTTCTTTTTTTCTTGTTTTGGGAAACCTATTGGACTTTATTTTGTAACCCTAGTTTTTGCCTAGGCTACCCTTTATGGTTGTTCGGGTTTCCTAGCGGGTTTACCCTAACTTTTGCGTAGCCCCCTTGGTGGGTTTCCTACTGGGTATCTTGCCTCTTTTTTTTTTGCCTTTGGCTTTTATGGGCTTCTTTTGATTTTTGTTTTCTTTTTGCACAACGTTGGCGAAACACGACTTTATTTATGACGAGGTAAAACTTTATTTTGTGTTTCTAGTCAATCAGTAGTGATGGATTTGACTTTTATTTTGGTCAATGGCGCATTTTGATTACTTTGACGCACTTTTGAAAACGTTTGCTTAAACATGGTTATTAATGAGGTTTAGGCATTAATAACAAGAAGAGAAGCAGATAGTAAGAATGACATTCTTTGTAATTAATAGGGAAATGTGTGCCCTACAATGCTCGGGGGTCAGGCTAGACCCGAGGAGTAATCTCTAATAGTCATTGGATTTACATCCCTAAGAATCAGAAGGAGAACACCTAATGACTAAAGTCGCTTTTGACGCTTGAACCCCTCTATATGGGAAAATCTGATTTGAGGTGCAGAGGGGAGACTTCCCTTTTCTCCGTGCAGCTTGATCCTTTGTAGGATTATGCTTCAAAGGATTATCTTTAAAATTTGGTGGCTCCCTTATTCCTTGAAATTTTCTTAATGAGCCCTTGGTTTGGGCGACATCCATATTTCCTCACCATGTGGGTCACCTTCATATTGTCGGGGAAGTCTTTTTATATTGGCAAAAGGTATTTCAAAGGTCCTCTTTAGCCGCTTTCATTCAAAGTAGGGCAGACGACTTGCTGATCCGAATGTCGTTTTTAGCTTAAACTGTGACTAGCTTGTCGCCTACCCTGAGTTTGTCTCTTTGGTGGAGTATTGGGAGAACTGCCTTAGCGTTGTGAATCCAAAGTCTACCCAGTTTCCTCTTTGGATTATGTTTTCTTTCAGTCTTTTATTTTTTCCTTTATTCTTGGGAGCATTGTCTTGTAGCTCCTCGGGGAGTAGATTCTTCTACTTCTAATTTTGCCCCCAATGCCAACTATGATCAAAGAGTATCCTCGATGATGGGTGATGCTTCTTGTATCTCCATGGCGCAGCCTTCTCAGGAGGCGTGAACATTTAATACACATCTGATACACATCTTTTGGCAATCAATCAAGCAATCAAAAGTGATACTTTCAAGAGAGATTCGTGCTAACTTTTGTGAAGTTTATAAGAATTCTTTCTTGAGGCAAAATTGCATTCTTTTGGAGAAGAAACAACATATTGCAGAACTGCATAAAACTGGTTTGAGTGTTCTTAGTTTCTTCTGTTTGTTTCTTTACTTTCTTTTACTATATTGTGGGTGCCTGGAATTGTGGGCACTGGTTTCTATAGCTGGAATTTGGCTGTAGGGTAGGTCAAGATCTGGAATTTGGTTCTTGGTGAAAGGTTAGGTGCAGGAACTGGAATTGTGGTTCTTGTGGTAGATTAAGTGTGAGGTTAAGGTTGTAATCTGTAAAACATTCAATCTAGTGGAACCCAGCTGGAATTTGGCTGGAGACTGGACATAGCCCTAGGATTGGGTGAACCAGTATAAACCTTGGTGATATCTTTCTAAACCTTTCTCTTCATTAATTATGTCATTGCATTTATTTTTTGATTGCTTGTTGTGTGATTCAAGAACTGGTCTGAAATCTTAATTTGAAAAATAGATAATCTGTAAATTTGCGAAAATCTTTTAAAGATCAATTCACCCCCCCCTCTTGATCTCAGCCTCTTTTTTCTAACATTATTTGCTTGGATGGAAATGAATCTTTGATGGCTTGTTATAGGCAGGACCATATTTCAAGTTCGGATGGTCTCTCCAGTGAGGATTATATGTGGTCGAGTATGGGTTGTATTCTTACTATGACTTGTATGAATTTGGCTACCTATAATGCTGTTGTTCAAGGAATACACCGACCACTATTTTCCTAAGTGTCTCCTGTCGCCGCCGTCCGTTCCGACGTCCATGGACATCTCGAACGTTAATGCGAGCGGTCGCGAAAAGATGGTTGAGACTCGCGTTTTTGTTTAAAATTATGTTCATTGTTTCCGAGGCGCTCAACACTGAACTATCCTCTAATAGAAGCAAGGTTTTCAAAAAGGGTTCTTTTGGAGTCGCCACCAATGTTTTGACCATAAACATTGGAAAAGGAGAAAAAGGCATTGATTTTAATAAAAAACCAACTTGGCCATTATAACCAGAGTCGGGTAAGGGAGTTAGTTACGTGTGGGGAAGGTATTAGCACCCCACAACGCCCCTTTCGGGTTCCTTATGACGGATTAATTCATTTAAGTAATGATTACAAGAAATTATGCTATTACCCTATTTTATTCGTATAGTTATTTAAATATGGTTATCTACATGGTTTATCTACATTGCATACAGAAAGCAATAAATAAAGCAGTAAAAGGGAAGAGAATTGAGAAGAACCTCCGAAGCAAGCTTTATATTATAAGTCCTTTTTACAGAGGATGCTTTACGGCAATCCTTCGCTCTACAGCAACTCTCCTCTCAAATACAGACTCGACTCGACTAAGATTTCTAGAAGAATCGAATGCCGAAATACAAATTCCTTAACTGATTGTTACCTATTAAAGGCAATCAGAGAGATCATTCGAAGGAGGGAGAGAAGAAGACAAGTCTTGGAGTTGTCTGGGGTGTGGAGAATGACAAATGAGGCTCCTATTTATAGCCATTTTTCGCCTGGAACTTTGGGATGGCCGTCTGGGTTGGGACGGCCGTCCCAAACGCGTTTTCCACGTTGTGCCAATCTGGGACGGCCGTCCCAATTGAATTTTTTGCTCTTTGCTCCACCCCAGGAAGGGTGGGACAACCAGTCTCACTTGGGACGGCCGTCTCAACTGTCCCAGGTTGTTTGGGACGGCCATCCCAACTTTGGGACGGTTGTCTCAACCTGTTTTCGCCAGCTTTTGTGTTCTGGGACCCCTGGGAAGCTTTCCTTTCATGATTCGGACGTCGGTTGATGCCGTTAGATGCCTGTTGAAGCTTTATCTTCGTATAGGAAGTCTTCTTGGCCTTTTATTTGAGACGCCGGGCAGACTTTATCTTGTTGTAGGAAGTCTCCTTTGCCTTTATTGAGTGAAATGGTGAGCTCCATCTTTATTACGAGAGGTCTTCTTTTCTTTTAGAGAGGCCGGGCAAAATTAGGGGTCTACAGCTGCCCCCCCTTCACCTGCCTGGCTAATTTGTTGGCTTAATATGCCGACAAAATTAGTTGGTAGGGGAAGGAGTTAACCCTTTTGCCCGGTCATCCTTCAGATGCTCCTTCGTTTGAAGTTTGCTGATCCTCCGGATGCAATATTATGTTGTCTTCAGGATGCTTCCTTGCTGGGGAAGCTGATCCCTCGGACGATATGTGTGAAGCTTCAGGATGCTCCTTTGATACGGTAGCTGACCCTTCGGCTAGTGAATGAAGATTTTTCCCTTAGGATGCTCTTTTGATGCGGTAGCTGACCCCTCGGATAATGAATGTGAACTTCCAGGATGCTCCTTCGATGTGGTAGCTGATCCTGTGGTTGATGAGTATGAATTTCGTAGCTTTGGGATGCTCCTTCGATGCGGTAGCTGACCCCGTAGCTGACGAGTGTGAAGCCTCAGGATGCTCCTTCAATGAGGTAGCCGATCCTTACATTTGCAGGATGCTCCTTCAGTGAGGAAGCCGATCCTTTGATTTGCAGGATGCTTCTTTGGTGAGGTAGCCGATCCTTCGTTCTACAGGATGCTCCTTCGGTGAGGTAGCCGATCCTTCGGTCTACAGGATGCTCCTTCGGTGAGGTAGCCGATCCTTCGGTCTATAGGATGCTCCTTCGGTGAGGTAGCCGATCCTTCGGTTTGTAGGATGCTCCTTTGGTGAGGAAGCCGATCCTTTGATCTGCAGGATGCTCCTTCGGTGAGGTAGTCAATCCTTCGGTCTGTAGGATGCTCCTTCGGTGAGGTAGCCGATCCTTCGTTCTGTAGGATGCTCCTTCGGTGAGGTAGCCGATCCTATGGTCATCTGGTTTTGGAGATGTGTTGGCGGCTTATTGTCTTTTGATCATGCGCCTATTCCATGGGGAATGATTGATTTTTATTTTTGACTTTTCTTTTTAGTCATCCGGCTTTACCGGGGATTTCTTGTTGTTTTTGGCTTTTTAGCCATCCGGTCTTGGCCGGGGATTCTTTGGTTTTGGCTTTTTCTTTTAGCCATCCGGTCTTGCCCGGGAATTCTTTGATTTTGGCTTTTTCTTTTAGCCATCCGGTCTTGGCCGGGGATTCTTTGTCGATTGCCTCTTTTTAGGCGGGAATTCTCTGGGGATTTTGAATTCTCTTATTGATTGTGCCTCTTGGTTAGGCGAAGATCCATTTGGGGATTTTTGTTGTGCCTCTTGATTAGGCGAATGCTTCAATAGTGGTGAAGACTTTGAGGGCTTGGATTTCCTCTTGCATAGGTTGATTTCCCATTTCTTGGGGATATTAGTTTTTTGCTTGCTAGTTGAAAGTGAAGGCTTTGTGCTTCACTGTGGATATCCGTCTTTGGGCGTTATGAGCGATTAACTCCCTGTGGATATAATTTTGTGGTCTGCCTTTGTCGTAGGCTCACTGGGGTAGTTTTCTTGTTGATGATCTGCTGGGGAATTAACTTCATTCCGGAGATCTATTTTGAATTGCCCCCCTAGGGAGAAATGGAGTTTTTTGACTCCTTTATTGGCTGCTGTTGTTTGAGCTGGTTTTGCCTAAGCTCTTATTTTGCTGGGGAATGGGTTTTTACCCTTTTCTCGCGATTCCTCTTTTTTGCGATTTGGTTTTTGCATATGTGCTCCTTGTATGCACATTGGCTTCTTCTTTGAATGAAAAGATATCTGTTTCTTTTTCTTTTTGGTGATCCCTAGGGAATTTTCCTTTACTTCTTGGGGATCCAACTTTGATGATGGAGTCTTGGCTCTTGGCTTTGTGTAGCTTTTTATTGAGCGGGGTGAAGATTTTTTCTTCTTTTCCTTTTTGTGGAGATTTTTCTTGATATGCTCTATTTGGAGACATTTATTTGGCCTTTTTTCTGTAGTGGCCTTTGTTTGGGGATGCAAATTTTTCTTTCTTTTCTTTTTGTTGCCCCCTGGTGATATGGAGGATTTGACTTCGTATTTTCTGTGATGGACTCTTGAGTAGTCCTTATTTTCCTTTGGGGAATGAAGCGGAGACTCTTGTATGAGTGTGCTTGATGATGAAGCTGAGTCCCAAAGTAGTCTTTTTGCTTTGCCTCTGGAGTAGGCAGGGATCCTCTTGGGGATGATCGAGCCTTTCCATTGGCTTTTTCATTTTGATAATGACTTCTTTTTCCTTGGATGGAAGGATAGTGGTCGGATCTTTAAATGACCATGGTTGATGACTCATGTGATGATGATGCTGAGTCATGGAGTAATTTTTTGTTTTGCCTCTAGAGTAGGCAAGGATCCGCTTGGGGATCATCAAGCCTTTCCATTGGCTTTTCTTCTCCTTCTTTTATTGGTGTAGAAGGTTGATGGTTGGAACTAGTTTCCTTGAAGCTCCTTATTTTGCTGAAGATGATTTTGATTTTGCCTTTCGTGATTTTGATTTTTATATGGAGACTGGATTCTGGCGCCTCCTATTTTCGATCACAAGTATGGAGACTAGCCTCCTTATATGTATGTTTATTTATTTGAAGAAAATTATTTCTATTGATTTTGACAAAGTCGTATTTATGCAACTACTTTGTGTGTGGATGTCCTAAATGCAATCTATTTGTTTTTTGATGCATTTAGAAAGTGACTGGCCTTCTCCCGTTGGCTCCTTATGAATACGCCGATGGGCTCCTCCTTTATGACCATGATGATGGGCTCATCTTTTACTCATCTTTTGGTTTTAGCCCTATCTTTTGCCTAGACCGCCCTTTACGGGTTTTCGATCTAGCGGACTGCCTTAATTTTTGCCTGGAATACCTTAAGGGGCTTTTGCCTTATCTTTTGCCTAGATCGTTCTTTTGGGATTTTCGATCTAGCAGGCTTTTATTCCTTTATTATTATTTTTTATGCTTCCTCCTTTTTTAGATGCATGCTTGATCTTTGATTAAAAAGTCATTGCACATATTCATGATTTATCAATAAAGAGGCATTTCCATAATATTTGGTCAAGAGAAAGGAAATGAAAGGGAATTTTATTGATAAATGAGCAAAAAGTTTATTTCTTTTACAGAAGGATTTCAAGAGATATTTAGAAGAATGGGTAGTCAGGGTTGGCTAGACTGTATAGGCTTAAACAGTCATGTCCATGATATCTGCCCCCCGGTTCTCCTAATTGCTTCAGTTGAGATGCCTGAGCTCAGAGTGAAGATTATGCAGACTGCTTGCTTCTGGAAGAATGTTACCTTAGCCGCCTTTCGGTTTTCGACTGAGGTAACCATTACTCTTAATTTGTTTTTTTTTTTTTACCTCTACTTTTTTCCTAGGACGTATCCTAGCGAGGAATATGGACCCTATCTTTTGCCCAGGAATGCCCTTTGCGGATTTTCATTCCTGACGGGTCTTGAGCAATGTCTTCAAGCATAATACTTCTTCACCGTACCGGAGTTGATTAGGTGTCGAAGTTCTTTTCCATCCATTTTGATGAGGATAAGAGCCCCTTCCCAGAAAGCTCATTTGACCACAAGGGGTCCTTCGTAGTTCACTGCCCATTTTCCAATTTTATCCTTTTTGGGCTGGAAGCAACTCATTTACATTTAAATCCTTCTTATGGTAAATATGAGAGTTGACCCCTTTTTTTTTGTAAGCCTTTTTTATTTGATAGGCTTGTCCATGACATATAATATCCAGTCGTTTTTCTTTCATAAGGTTTAGCTGGTTATATCGGCTTTGAACCCGTTCGGCTTCTATCATCTTGTGCTTTTGTCAACGTGATTAGTTGTACCGATTTGACGTCTCAGATCTTTGCTATAACCGAAGAGTAATCATTTTGACTGTAGAGCAACTGTCATATCAATGCCCCTCTTCCTTTCCTTAGGGATTTCAATCCTCCTATTGATCACTATATTTCCACATTTCCCAGTCAATTACTTGAATGCTTTGTGGTGAAGGGTCAAGAGAATAGAAAGAAAGGGATTTATTGCAAAGGCTTGTGTTTTAGAGGAATTTTTTGTAATAGAAGTTTCTGTAAGAATGGCTAGCCAAGGTTGGTTGGTGTTTAGGCTAATTTAAACAAATGTTTTGTTTTAATGAGGTGGCGTCTTCAAATGAATACTCTGGCGCCTATTTGTGACTGATTAACTTTCATAGTCCACCCTTTTGGGTTTTCAGCCTAGGATGTTGTGTTATATCCTAAATTTGGTCTAGGTTCCCCTTTTTCATTTTTTGGGATACCTAGCAGACTTTATTTTGTCTATGACGCTTCGATTATTTTGACGTATTTTGGAACAAAACGTTTGTCTAAACCTTGGTTATTTATGGGGTATAGACATTTTTAGCGAGAAAAGAAGCAGATAGTAAGAATAGCATTCTTTTGTAATTCAAAGGGAAATGCGTGCCCTAAAGATGCTCGGGGGTCGGGCACACCCCGAGGAGTGATCTCTAATAGTCATTGGGTTTACATCTCTTAGAATTGGAAGAAGGACACCTAATGACTAACGCTACCCTTTGCGCTAATACCTTTCCTTTTCGGAAGATAGTCTTTAAGGTATTAGGGGGAGACTTCCCTTTTCCTTGTACAACTTGATCTTTTGTAGGGTCGTACTTTAAAGGATTATCCTTAAAATCTGGTGGCTCTCTTATTCCTTGAGCATCCTTTCCAAACCCTTGTCCTGGGCTGTATCAATTGAGCTTATTTTTCCAACAGTCTTTGCATGTCCGGGGAAATGGTCCCCTCCTCACTATCTGACTTAATCCATTCGCCTTCGGCTTTCAGATCCCGCAGAGAGTTTTCAATCACAGACATGACTGTTTATATGGTCTTTATTTGGGTTTAGATTTTATTTAATTATTTTAGAATGAGAGAGAAAAGAATGAGAAGAATATGAATATTATGAAAAATGCCTCATTGTATTGATGAAAAGAGAAACATATACAAAGCCCCTTTTATCAAAAGATCTTGCGGCCATGGGCAGAGACCGCGAGAGATACATCAGAAGCTTTTTTGTAATAATTTTTTTTTATTATTATTATTTTTATTCTTTTTATTTATTTATATATTTTAATGAGGAGCCCTAATCAGCTGGTCTTCCCCGTCATTCTGATTAAGACAGAGGCGTGTCGTCCACCTAAGGGTCGGGAGCATTGAAAGTAATCCACCCGGCATTCAACAATTCTTGAATCCTATATTTTAAGTTGATGCCATCTTCCACAGAATGCCCAGGAGCGCCTGAGTGGTAATCACATTTTTCGTTGAGCTTGTACCAACCGGGGTAAGGTGGATCTTTCTTCTTCGGAGGGATACATGTTAGGAGCTTGGCCTCTAACAACTTTGGCAACAGACTTCCATAAGAGGTTGGAATGGGGGTGAATTTCTTCTCTTGTCTGCGTGACTGCCCAGCTGGTGGCGAAGAGGGAGGAGGAGTAGCAAGGTTGATGGCATTTACGCTTCCTTCCTTCTTCTGGCCAAAGGACTTGTTGAATGATGCGTTAGAAGAGGAAGGTTGTGCAATCCTTCCGTTCTTCAGTCCTTGCTCTATTCTTTCACCGACAGTTACCACATCTGCAAAAAGGGTTGATGTGTTCCCTATCATCTTATCATAATAGGGGTCCGTCAACGAATTAATGAATATGGATATGGTTTCTTTGTCGGATAAAGGAGGTTCTACTTGGGCTGCTAATTCCCTCCAACGTTGAGCATATGCCTTGAAGGGTTCGTCGTTTCTTTTATTCAGAGCTTGTAGATCTGACCTATCTGGAGTCAAATCGATGTTGTACTTGTAACGGCAAAGGAAGGCATCTGCCAGCTGTCTCCAGGCTTGGACTTGTCCTCCTTCCAACTGCATATACCAGCTCAAGGCCGAATCGGCCAAGCTTTCCTGAAAGCAGTGGATTAGGAGTTTCTCATTATTGGCATATGGAGCCATCTTACGACAATACATTGTAAGGTGGCTCTTGGGACATGTCATTCCCCTGTATTTTGGAAATCTGGAACCTTGAACTTGGGGGGAAATTGAATGTTCTTTACGAGGCACATGTCAGCCGCTTCTTTAATATCGAAATCGCGTCCCTCCATGGCCCTTATTCTCTCTTCGAGGGCAGTAATCTGTTGCTTGGAAATTTCTGGAGCACAAATATGTACTGCCCTTGTATTCGATTGGGCTTGTTCATCATTGGGTCCCTCTTCCTCTTCTTGATGAGAAGCTTGTCCACTTTGAGGACCCTCCTTATGGATATTCTGCTGACGCATCATTTCCAACATTTGAACCATTTGATCTTTTAGCGTATTAAGCTCAGTAGTGAGCTTCCGGTTTTGTTCTTCTAACTGTTCCATCTTCTTAGCTTTCTGGGCTCGAGTGAGGACGGGTGGAAGACCAACCACTTTCTAAATGATTTTAACAATTTTTATTATAGCTTTTTAAATGATTGGTGTATCCTGGAATGAATATGTTTAGGTATGAGAGGTTTTACTATGATGATGTTTATGCATACCTTTCTTAGTGCATTTATTTTCTCTCTTAATTTTGCCACTTATTGGATGATGTGGTATGAATGATACGACTTTGCCAATAATCTTTTTATTATAAAAAGGTATTTTTATGGCTTTAAATTGTTATTATATTTTTTATGACCCTTTATCTCTTCTGTCGGTCAACGTGGCTACTTAGCTTGCAAAGAACCTGAAACCAGGCTAGCTTAACTGAAGACTGTCCGAGATAAATGTCTTTTATCTTATCACTTTTTATGATTTTAGGGTTTTTCATTTTTTTTATTTGTTGTATGATTACCCTATGCTAATGCATCAATACAAATGCAGCAAAAGTATGCACACACAATTCATACATCCACGAGCAGAGCCACGCTTATTTAATCACGAGGTAGGGTTTTCCTACAGAAACGTGCTTGGTTTAGGCGGTTCTAACTGTTCTCACCAGGCCAAAGGTCCCCAAGGTGCCCCCATTATAGGGACCTCTCAATCTCTCAGTCCTCGGGTCATGCACGGAACTCCGTGTCGACATCCTTAGACCAAAAGAAGAGAGTTATCACCTTGAGTTGGTGGTTTCCGACAACGGTTGTAGCCCCGTGTGCCAACAAGCCGGTCGTATCTGCCACCCACTCCCTATAGGTATTCACTCTTGCCCTCGGGTATAGAGGGACTGTTGTGTGCAAGGGTTTTTGTGTGCAATTTGTATTTCAAACAATTTGCAGAAATAATCATACAGCAGTTATTTAAAGCCATATAATAAAACATACAGAAGGGTAAAGGCGTAATTTCAAATCTTTACTTAGTTTGAACTTTATCCGTCACTAAATGGGATCAACTCTCTAGCTTCCCTAGTGGAGTCGCCATCTGTCGCCGCCGTCCGTTCCGACGTCCAGGGACATCTCGAACGTTAATGCGAGCGGTCGCGAAAAGATGGTTGAGACTCGCGTTTTTGTTTAAAATTATGTTCATTGCTTCCGAGGCGCTCAACACTGAACTATCCTCTAATAGAAGCAAGGTTTTCGAAAAGGGTTCTTTTGGAGTCGCCACCAATGTTTTGACCATAAACATTGGAAAAGGAGAAAAAGGCATTGATTTTAATAAAAAACCAACTTGGCCATTATAACCAGAGTCGGGTAAGGGAGTTAGTTACGTGTGGGGAAGGTATTAGCACCCCACAACGCCCCTTTCGGGTTCCCTATGACGGATTAATTCATTTAAGTAATGATTACAAGAAATTATGCTATTACCCTATTTTATTCGTATAGTTATTTAAATATGGTTATCTACATGGTTTATCTACATTGCATACAGAAAGCAATAAATAAAGCAGTAAAAGGGAAGAGAATTGAGAAGAACCTCCGAAGCAAGCTTTATATTATAAGTCCTTTTTACAGAGGATGCTTTACGGAAATCCTTCGCTCTACAGCAACTCTCCTCTCAAATACAGACTCGACTCGACTAAGATTTCTAGAAGAATCGAATGCCGGAATACAAATTCCTTAACTGATTGTTACCTATTAAAGGCAATCAGAGAGATCATTCGAAGGAGGGAGAGAAGAAGACAAGTCTTGGAGTTGTCTGGGGTGTGGAGAATGACAAATGAGGCTCTTATTTATAGCCATTTTTCGCCTGGAACTTTGGGATGGCCGTCTGGGTTGGGACGGCCGTCCCAAACGCGTTTTCCACGTTGTGCCAATATAGGACGGCCAGTCTGGGTTGGGACGGCCGTCCCAATTGAATTTTTTGCTCTTTGCTCCACCCCAGGAAGGGTGGGACAGCCAGTCTCACTTGGGACGGCCGTCTCAACTGTCCCAGGTTGTTTGGGACGGTCGTCCCAACTTTGGGACTGCTGTCTCAACCTGTTTTCGCCAGCTTTTGTGTTCTGGGACCCCTGGGAAGCTTTCCTTTCATGATTCGGACGTCGGTTGATGCCGTTAGATGCCCGTTGAAGCTTTATCTTCGTATAGGAAGTCTTCTTGGCCTTTTATTTGAGACGCCGGGCAGACTTTATCTTGTTGTAGGAAGTCTCCTTTGCCTTTATTGAGTGAATGGGTGAGCTCCATCTTTATTGCGAGAGGTCTTCTTTTCTTTTAGAGAGGCCGGGGAAAATTAGGGGTCTACATCTCCTAAAGTTGAGGACATGCATTAGTGTGATGATATATGAAGGTGCATATCCCACATAAATATTGCGACAGAAACGTGTGTTGGTTCATGGCCAATTGTCGAACCAAAAATGTCAACTCGGATAGTTTGTATAGTTTGTTCACCAACCTCTGATTATCGAAGTCTGCTACCGAGCTTAGTTGTACTGCATGGACTGGCTTGATAAACGTTCAGACACTGAATTGTTGGGATTTCTTTGCCATGTTGGAAATCAGGACCCATGCAGTTTCAGGTGTCTTATCCATTAAAGTGTCTCCACTTATTGTATCAATCATGTTTCTTTCCATAGGCATTCGTCCTTCATAGAAATACTAGACCAATAACTGCTCATTTATCTGATGATTCAAGCAAGTAGCACTTAGTTTGGTGAACCTGTCCCAATATTCATACAAGACTCCTCTTTTAGTTGTCAAATCTCATGATTTTATTCCTAATGACAACGGTCCTTGAGACTGGGAAGAAATTCTCCAAGAATTTTCTCTTCAAATATGCCTAAGTAGTGATAGGTGTCAACTGAAGGTATAACTAATCATTTGTTATGTCACATAATGAAAAGGGAAAGACCTTCAACTTGACATAGTCTTCTGCAAACCCTATTGGCTTTATCGTGAAGCATACTACATGGAACTCCTTCAAATGTTTATCGTGAAGCATACTACATGACATAGCTAACCTGTGTCAAATCTTATAAAAACACAATTATACAAATGTACCCATTGCCACACATAATTTTCTCTAAAAATAGTAAATAACAATAAATGAGAACTTGATGATAATAACACTAAAGAGCAAGAAATAAATTAAAGCAAAATAACAAAAAATTAAAATTAAATTGTAATAGAATAAAAACAAAAATTAAATTGAAGCGAGAATAATGAAAATTTAAAAGATTGGAATTTATAAAAATAAAACTAAGTGTTTTTAACTAAATTCAAAACTTTTCAGAATAAAATGCAGAATAAAAAATTGCTTGTAATTAAAATAAAAGAGTACGGTAATTAAATTTAAAATTACCAAAAGAGATAAACATAAATTTAAGGTGCAAATTGGAATAAAAATTAGTAAAATAAAATTAAAAGATTGGAATAATAAACAATAAAATTAAATTAAATGAGACAATTGATAAATTAAAATAGAAAATAAAGTAAATAAAATATTCGAATAAAATAAAAATTCTACGCAAAAATTAAATTGAGCACGAGATGAATAAAACAAGTGTAACAATATAAAATTGGAAATTTCAAGAGAAATTACAAATTAAATAAAAGAAGAATAAATAAAAAAGTTGTAGTAGATATTTATTAAGCTCGTCAAACTAAAAACTAATATAAAGAAAACTGGAAATGGGAACAAGACAAAATGATAGTTCTGGCCTAGGAGAAGGAGATTGTATTTTGTGTGCTCTAATCAAACATCTATTTATAGGGGAATAACTAGAGAAAATGACTTGTGAATTAATTACAATAAAATTAAATGTTTTCTAATTTAAAGATTGTAACACTAAATTAGTGCCGACGGCAAGAAATTTCTGGGATTAATTTAGAAATATTCACTTCTTTCCTAATTTGCAAGGTCAACGCTAATTTGTATTTAATTATTGAATTTCTGCTGCCTTTTATTCAGCTCAAGTTGATTATCGCAATAGTAACGCACATGCATAAATGGATTGCACCAACAAACTTGAGCTTCCGAGAAGAATAAAACTCGATTGCACGTGATACTTACTATAAATTTGGATCTTTATTTTTATCAAGTTGTCTCATCTTAAATTATATTTCTCGTAACAAATAAAAAAAATTATGCATTATAATGTATGATTTAATGCTAAAATAAAATGCAACAAATTAAATAAAATTGAAATATGCTCTGTATTTTATGAAATGATGTTAAATGCATGATTTATGACAAAAAAATAGATTAATAAATACTTTTAAATCTGAAAATATATATATATATATATATATATATATATATATATATATATATATATATATATATATATATATATATCAATATAATTCATCATGAAAAAACCATCCAAATTTAAAATGGAAAAACCAAGCTAATGGGATGCAAACCACCACCTATAAAACAACAAAACATTCGTATGCAACAACCTTTTATCATCCACAACAATCTATTTATCCATTCAGACTTTTTCAGACAAATGATTATGAGACAAAGTATTCCAAATATTCGGATCAATTGCCTTTCCGTTCTGAGTAACCACCCAAAATATGTGAATTCTATGATTTGGAGGACAGAAAAGGTACTTGGACAGAAATGATTTGTGCAGCAGCAAAATACAGCGCTGCTATACCAATTTGAAGGAGGTAGAAAAGGAGCAGTTGTGTTGAAGCACAGGATCAACCACTCTCGCTGTGTAATTATTGTAGTTGATGGCCTGCACATGGTATTTAGCAGAGTACAGATACAAAACCTTAACATTATCTTCACAACCAAGCTCGTACCTTGTGTCCCCGCACTTTTTCGGGTCACCATTTGTCGAAATGGATAATGTATGTTGATGTTGCCACAGGAAGAAGCGGCAGCGACCACGAATTTTCTGGATTAGAATCATCAGCACCATCAACAATTCTCTCTCCTCACATTATTTCCAAACTGTTTCTCAATTAATTTTAATTTCACTATTAAAAAGTTAATTACTTTTTTTTATAATTTTTATAAAAATTTTAAAATATATTCTCATAAAATATAAGAATTTGTAGTAGTGTTTCGACTATTTTTTAATATTATTATTATTATTATTATTATTATTTTGAAAGGGGTTAATTTTTTTAAAATTTTATAAAAATTGTCTATATTAAAAAATAAAAGAATAAGTTAAGTTGTGTTTAAATACGAAAAACTCATATTATTTTTTATTTAAAATGAAATTATATTATCTAAAATTTTTAATATTTTTTTCTTAAACTAATCGTATTATACGAATTTATTTATTATTGAATATAATTAAAATAAAACAAAAATATATTTAATTTAATATATATATATATATTATAAATTATTTTTATTAAATTTTAAAATAAGTATAAATTAAAGTTATTAATATAATTAATAAATTTAATATTTATATTTTAAAATATATGATATTGTAGGTAAAAAAAATTATTTCTAAATATATGACATTCATAAAAGTTAATAATATATTAATTATTCTTTTTCCGTATTTTAATTATATTTATTACAGATATAAAAATTTATTTAAGAGTAATTTGATTGGAGAGAATATTAATATAATAAGAATATTAATGAAAAAGATTAATAAATTTATTAAAAATAATGAGAGTTAATGTTTATATTTGTTTGTGTAGTTAAATCTTAAAATTATATATTTTGAAATAAAAATAAATACTTTTTTAATTTATATTTTTCTATATATTTAATGTTTTTTACATATTTGTTTATATATATATATATATATATATATATATATATATATATATAAAGAATTTATAGTAGTGTATAAAAGGAATAGGGATCACTATTATTCGACTATATTTTTATATTATTATTATTATTATTATTATTATTATTTTGAATGGAGTTAATTTTTTTAAAATTTTATAAAAATTGTCTATATTAAAAAAAAATTAAGTCAAGTTGTGTTTAAATACGAAAAACTCATATTATTATTTTTTAAAATTTAAATTTATTTATTTCTTTTAAATTTTTTAATAAATTTGATAATAAAATAATTATTTATTTATCAATTATTTATATTTTAAATTAATAATATAAATTGAAATATTAATTTAAAAAATTATAATTTAAAATAATAATAAATATATATAACCTTAAAATTTATAAAAATTTTATTTTTTATATTAAAAGAGTTAAATACCTACAAACAAAGTTTTATGTTTTATTTTCTATTTTCATTGTTTTTTTTTTATATATTTTATTGGACCCAACTCACTTCTGCCTAGGTCAACATGAAAAACAATAACTTAAAATTTCCCTCTCTAAGTGTCTCCCATTTTGTTCTCCAACCTTACTGTGCTTGATATCTTTCATGGTCCATTCATTTTTACTCTACTTATTTACCCTTTCTCTCATCTCCTTCGCCCGACCCATCATCCTCACCCACCATCACCTCTGCTGCCTCTCCCAACCCGCGTCTCACCATTCACTCTTAGCCTCATCACTCTCCCCTTACTTTCCCCTTCACTGTGCCTCCACCACCTCACTTCCTCAACCTTTCCCCTGACCAGCCTTCACCCAACACCCTTCACTTCTATTTTTCATCCACCTAACCATCACCCCAGCTTAACCATTCGGCCACCACCACCGTTTCCACAACCACCACAACATCCTCCAGCACCCACCGAATCGCAGAACTAGTGACGGATCTTGACTATTAATATTGAGGAGACCAAATAATATATTATTAATAAATAATAAATAAATATAAAAGGAAGAAATAAGATGAAAGGGTGAAAAGATAAAATTGTAGATATATACTTAAATATATTAAATGATCATTAAGTTTGAGGGGGACAAAATCATAAATTATATGAGAGTTACAAAACTAAGGAGGGGCTAAGAGGATAAAATTGTAAATATACAAGTAAATATATTAAATGTTCATTAAGTTTGTGGGGGTCAAAATCATAAATTAATGGGAGTTACAAAACTTTGAGAGCGTCACGACCTCCCTCAGCTCCCAAGAAAATCCGCCACTAGGCGGAACCAACCTTACCTCCTTTGACCACCCTCACTCTAACCACCACCGGGCAACCTCACTACGGCCGCTCGTATCTTTGACGTGGCTCACCCTTGCATCTCCATCCCCAATACCCTCATCAGAACCCCAAACCCATGTGGCAAACCACCCACGCATCCCTTTTCATCGCTGCTCATTCTCCCCACCCTAACAGTTCCCTTTACCTAGCTGTTGGTTTCGATATGTCATTGACGGGTAATATGTGCCTTGGATTACACTGGTTCTTGGGTCGGGATCTAGCCATTTGAATCAATAATGCATCTCTTTTATGAGTATTTGGTTTTTATTTGTTTTTGAATGTGATGCTTCTTCTGAGATGTTTGAAACAGAAAGTCAAACTGAATTAAAAATTGAATTACATTTTAACATTCCTCCTTAATTCAGATTTCCCTATGAACTTTACAAACTCTTAACTTATTTCTCAAAATTCGAAACCTCTCTCCCTTGGTAGCTTTAGTGAACATGTCTGCCACTTGATCTTGAGTGTTGTAGTACACAAGTTCTAACTTCTTTTTATTCACTTGGTCTCTCAAGTAGTGAAACTTAGTTTCAATATGTTTACTTCTTTCGTGAGCTACTGGATTCTTTGACAAGTTTATCGCTGACTTGTTGTCGATGAACATCTTTATTCCTTCATCACCTTTCTGCTTCAACTCAATCAGTAGTTTGTCTAGCCACGCAGCCTGACAAGCACATATGGCAGCAACTATATACTCTGCTTCGCACGTGGACAAAGCTACCACATGTTCTTTCTTCGAATTACATGAGATAGGATCTTTTTCAACAAAGAACACGAAACCAGCTGTACTTTTACGATTGTCCTTGTCACCTCCCTAGTCCGCATCCGAGAACCTAACAATTTCAATTTTGTCTGTCATGACGTTGTTTCGTGGAAACAAGATACCACTTGACATAGTTCCTTTGACATATTTGAGGATTTGTTTGGCAGTAAGAAGATGAGGTGTCTTTGGGTTCTGCATGAATCGTGACACAACCCCGACAGAGAATTCTATGTCTGGTCGTGTGTGACAAAAATACCGTAAGGATCCCACAATCTTCTTATACATAGTTTCATCAACAGGCTCTTCAGTCCCTTCCTTCTCCAATATTAAACCGGTCTCAGATGGAGTAGCCACTGGATTGCAGTTCAACATGTTGAATCTCTTCAACACCTCCATCACATATCGCCTTTGGTGCATCATCAATCCTTCTCTTACCTTTGTGAATTCAAATCCTAGAAACTACGACAATTCTCCTAGGTCCGTCATTTCAAATTCATGCATCAATTTCCTCTTGACTGTATCGACATCTTTGACATGGTTGCCTGTAATTAGAAGATCATCAACGTACAGACACACGATGACCATGTATTGATTTTGGCAAACATATACTCCAAATTCACAAGTGCATCTGATGAATCTGAGTTGTAGCATGTAAGCATCAATCCTTCGATTCCATGCTCTCGGCGCTTGTTTGAGTCTGTAGAGGGCTCTCTTTAGTTTGTACACCTTAGCTTCCTGTCCTTCAAGTTCGAACCCAAGAGGTTGTGATACATAAACTTCTTCTTCTAGAGGTCCATTCAAGAATGTGGATTTTATGTCCAACTGATACATGATCCATCCTTTAGAGTTGGCAATTGCAACCACTGTTCGTATCGTTTCAATCCTGGCCACTGGAGCAAATACTTCCTTGTAGTCGATGTCAAGTTTCTGAAGAAAGCCACGTACAACTAATCTCGCTTTGTGCTTCACTATCTTCCCTGTGGAATCAGTTTTGGTTTTGAAAACCCACCTTAAACTGATTGGTCTCTTGTCCTGAGGTAGAGACACCAGTTCCCACACTTAGTTTTTCTCAATGGATCGAAGGTCATCCTTCATCGTATCAATCCATTTGCTATTCGAAATAACTTCTTCATAAGTAACTAGTTCAGTTTCAGAGAACAGAGCAAAATGGACTATGTCTCCTTCTTCATTCACATCAACATCAGATATTATCTCGAAACCTTTAAACCTAGATGGAATCCTAGTATCTCTTTGAGATCTTCTTAGAACATTGGACGAAGACGCTCCTCCTGATTCTTCATTGGGATCTTCGTTAGTTTCATCCTCACCTGAATCAATTATAACCTGACTGTATCGTTCATTCGCATTCAACTCCAAGTTCCATCCCTTCAACTCATCAAATATCACGTCCCTACTTGTCACAATTTGCTTGGTGATGGGATTGAACAGTTTATATCCACCTTTTCGGTGATATCCTAACAGAATCATCTTCTCTCCTTTGTCGTCAAGCTTTCTTCTCAACTATTCAGGTACATGCTTATAGCATATTGATCTAAACACTCCTAGGTGGCTCACGTCTGGTTTGGTGTTGGACCAAACCCCTTATGGAGTAGTTCCATCCAGCCTCTTCGTTGGGCATCTGTTTAAGATGTAAGCAGCGGTAGAAACGGCCTCACCCCACATATACTTTGATAGTTGTTTTGTCTTTAGCATGCTACGTACCATATTCATGATGGTTCGATTCTTTCTTTCTGTGATTCCATTGTGTTGTGGTGTGTATGAAAGGGTGAATTCATGCTCAATACCTTCCTTTTCACAAAACCTTTCAAACTCCTTGGACATATACTCACCTCCACCGTCTGTTCTCAATACTTTGATCGACTGGCCACTGCATCGTTCCACCATAGGTTTGAATTTTTGAAACATTTCTAATACTTCATTCTTTCTTTTAATCAAATATACCCATAACTTTTTGGAAAAGTCATCAATGAAGGATACGAAGTATCTATTACCACTAAGGGATTAAGTTTGAATAGGCCCACAGACATCTGAATAGACGACTTGTAATTTTTCTTTAGTTTTTTTATGAAATATGTTGGAGAGAGTTCCTAGGCTGCTTGGATTCCATGCAATCACTACACACTTCGTTGGGTGGAGATATATAAGGTAAGCCACGTACCATGTCTTTGGATTTCAGGTTTTGCAAATCTTTGAAATTGAGGTGTCCAAAACGATAATGCTAAAGCCATTCCTCCTTCTTTACTGCAATTGCAAAACATTCTTAATCTACTACATCAATTTCTACCTTGAAGGTTCGACTCTTTGTAAGAGGTGACTTCATTATCAAATGATTGTGTTTATCGTACACACTGAGCATTTTATTTTCAAGTCTAAAGGAGTATCCTTTCTCCAATAGTTAGCCTAGGCTTAATAGATTGTTCTTCATTCCAGGAACGAACAAGATATTGGTGATGAGAGCTTGACCTCCATTCTTATTCTTCATTGTAATATTTCCAATCCCTTCGGTTGTTAGTACACGAGCATCTGCGAACTTGACCTTGCTTTTAATTGATTCATCAAGACTCGTGAACCAATCCTTCCTTCCCATCATGTGTGTTGAGCATCTAGTGTCAAGATACCAACAATTATCTTCGATTCCTTCTGTTTGGACAGTGGTTGGCATTAACAAAACTTGTTCTGCGTCATCGTCCTCTTCTTGAGCCAATCGGGCTTCATCTCTTCTTGGATTATATTGCTTGCAATACTTGGCAATGTGTCCCATTTTATTACAGTTGTAACATTTCACCTTTTTATTGTCAAAATTACTTCTTTTCCCTTTCTAAGATGCTACTGTGTGCTTGTTGTCTTGAGTCTCTTTTGCGTCCTCTTTGTTCACTTCTTGCCTCCATTTTCCTTTGTTCCTAGACTTCTTCTTGAACATTGCGTCTGTGTTGGTCTGAGCCTGAAGAGCTTGCTCATTCTTTCGCTCTTCTTCCCTTTCAATTAGCCTTAATTTGTGTGACTCCAAGCAACCTTGAAGTTCATCAAGACTCAAATTTTCAAGATTCTTTGACTCTTCTATTGCAACTACTATATGATCAAACTTCGCTAGTAGCGTACGTAACACCTTCTCAATCACCTGCAACTCAAACATCTTCTCTCCAAGACCCTTCATAGTGTTCACCATCGTTTGAACACGAGTGATGTAATCAACCACCTGCTCGTTGCTTTCCATCGATAGAAGTTCGTATTGACGTCACAACGTTTGAAGCCTCACCTTCTTGGTCTTCGTTGCACCACCATGGACCATTTCAAGAATGTCCTAGGCCTCCTTGGATGTCTCAGCCTTCGAGATCTTTTCAAAATTTGATGCATCAACACTTTGATGCAAGATATACAGGGCCTTGCAATCTTTCTTTTCAATCTCGATATCTGCAGCTCTCTAAGCTTCCGTTCCACCTTCACTAGTTAACTTGCAACCTTTTTCAACAAGATTTCATACTCCTTGATACCTCATAACCACTCGTATCTGTATTTTCCAGTTGTTATAATTCTTCGTTGTGAGAATCGAAAGATTGGTAGGAGTGGAAGTATAACATCCTAATTCTCAGTACCTCTAAAACTTTTGTCAAAATTTTATTAATTAAATTATTAGGAATTGGGGAAAGTGACTATAGAGTTTTATGTTTGTTAGATTATTTGTGATTTTTTGGAAATTTTCTGGAATTAAAAAAAAATAATAATAATATATCTAAAAAATTAGATTTTGACTTTTAAAAAACCATTCACTCTACAACTTCCCGTAAATTCTTTCTTTCTCTCATTTCTCGCTTTCTCTCAAACCCTCCTCACTTTGAAGTTTGATTTTGAGGGGGAAATATTGATTTTCTTGAGAAACTCCAAGAGGTAAGTTTGTTTCTCTCAATCTCCTCTACATTTCTACGATTTTATTTTTCAAAACGGTGCATTTTCAAATTTTTTCCCTACTTGGCTAAGCTTGAATGGGAGTAGAAAGAGTGTTATTGTAGGTTTTACACCTAGGACACTAGAATAATACTTAGAATTGAGGATTAGAAGTGATTAAGCTAAAAACCTTAAACACCCTAATTCGTAGGTCACTGTTCATTGAATTTTGGGACTTGTGTGAACAGAATTAGGAATTGGTATCTTCATAAAAGTTGTATTCCTTTAAGTTATCGAAATTTAGAAGCTTGTTTCACATCAAACGGATAATTGTAGCTCAAGTTATGTCCATTTTACTGTCAAGTGTTATAGCTGTGAAGTTAAGAGATTTCCCTGTTTCAACAGCCTCGGTTTTTTAATTACTGGGATTGATACGTATGAAATTAGGACTTGATTCCTTCATAAAGGTTGTTGGAAATTATATTACCAAAATTTAGAAATTTGTTTCATGTCAATAGCTTATGTGTATCATGAGTTATAGTCAAATTACCAAGGCATGTTCAGAGTGTTATTGTAGTTGAGCCATATTGGAAACAACCACTGTAAACTAAAAAAACTGCATTTATTCTACAGGGTATTTGAATTTATTTCCTTCATCAATATCGTAGATAATTAAGTTATTGAAATTTTGGCTCTGACCTCATGCCAAAACAGCTTATATAACTCTAGAAAATTCTGAAATACTAAACCTTGTCCATATTTGTTATTAGGATTCTTCCTACTCTAAGTGTACTACTTCCATTACTCTCTTCCACATGTATTACTTCCATTAGCATCAATTTAGGCCCTAGAAATGATTTTATAACTCAAAGAAACATAGTCTTGAATTTTAGAATTTTAGGCTATGAAGGAGGTGAGATTTTAGAGGTCTAATATGGTTGGGATTAAGGATTTAATTGGGGTATTTACACTAGTGCAAAAAGGGACTTTTACGTCAGGTATTTAGGGCTTTTTACGTCGTATTTAAGACTGACGTTAAAATGGGAGACGTAAATTTACGTCGGACCCTTTAGCCCGACGTAAATTTACGCCAGTTATCAAGACCCGACGTAATTTTACGTTGCATATACCACTAAACAAACGTAACAACTTTCAGAAATTAAAAAAAAATAGCAAATTTACGTCGCATATTGGTATACGCGCCGTAAATTTACGTCACATATACCAATATGCGACGTAAATTTTCGTCGCATATACCAATATGCGACGTTAACTATTATTCCCGTCCCTCGATAAATAACCCTTACGAAAACCATACACAAAACCCAAGACATCCTGGGTTAAAACAGTTTCAATTGAAGCGTTAGAAAACCCAATTACCAATTTCAACACCAAGACCCTGCATCCCCGAAATGAGGACGCTGGAAGCGAAGAGCCTCCGCATGGTCTCGCGGCCATAGACGGCGAGCTGCCGACTGTGCAGATCCTCGTCGATCTCTACTGGGTGCGAGCCCCCCAACGCCATTCCTTCGATTGATTTCTCGCCGCCGCTATTGTCGCCGCTGCCGTTGCTACTGAATCCCCGACCGCTGTCGTCCACCGCCGATTTCGCAGCACCCGAGCAGGCAGCAAAGCAGCTGATCCGAGCCTTCTTTGAAATATTGTTGTTGGTGGCGGCGTCAGTATCTCCTTCAACTACCACTCCTCCTTCACTCACTCTTTTTCTAGGAAGCATATAGTGAAGTAAACTGCGAAAGACGCAAGGTAAACGCACCATCGAAATTACAACCAAAACGAAAACAACCAAATTGAAACTAAAATCATAACAAATAAGATCCATCCTGTTGATGATATAAGAATAAAAAATTATACAAAACCCTAAGTAGCACTAGATTCGAGGTTGGAAGAAAGAAGGAAGAAGGAGATGAATCTGAATCTAGGTGGAATGGAAGGGAAGGACGGGAACGTACCGAATGAAACATGAGAGAAGAAAGGAATGGAATAAGGTTGAAAGGTGGGGATCGGAAAGACAGATGGAGAGAGAGTTTAGGTTCCCTTGAAGCTGGGTTTGGAGATGTGAGTGTGAGAGAAAGTGAGAGTGGGTATAAGAGAAAAAGAAAGAGAAAGAGAAAGAGAAGGAGAGAAGGGTATTTATGGATTTGCATGCAAATTTTGGTTTGTTAAATTGTTATATGCACCTAGGGTTTTGCCTTTACTCGATACCATTTCTATCTATCTTCTCTTTCTCTTTCAGCAGTGAGCAAAAGAGTGGGCATGTTACTGTGAAATGGAAGAATAGTGAGCCCTGTAGACAAAACGAATGCACCGGGATTAGTACATGCCACATCGCCATTTTAAGTTCTCCTTGTCTCCAAACGACGGATTCTTCTGTTCTGGACCCGGCCAAACCAAACAGATCCCTCCATGTATTTGGCGATGGATGAAAATTCCAAAGCTATCACTTTTTACGTCGCGCACCCAGCACGACGCGACGTAAAAAGTTTTCTTTTCCGTCGCGCCACGTAGCTGCGACGTAAAAGAGGCTTTTTACGTCTTGTGCTGAGGTGTGCGACGTAAAAGTTTTGTCTCTTATTTACAAAATTGCCACCGCATTTTATGTACGTCGAATATTTTTACATGCGACGACAATTGGGTGATGTAAAAGCCCTTTTTTCCACTAGTGTTAATTAGAATGTAGGAGGCTACTTAGAGGTGCAAAGAGGAGACCCAAAGACTTGATAGATTATTTGATCAAGAGTTGCTCTTTACCAAGTTACAACATAAGGTAAGGGGTAGGATAATTTTTATAATTCACTTTTGCTTAAAATAGCATTGAGAAGAAGTCCCTTTACTTCTAAGTTAATTAGAAATTTATTTGGAATTATTTGAATGTTATTTCTATTTTTGATGAATTTTTAAAGTTTTAAGATTATGTGAATTTTATGGTTTCTAAATGGAGCAACTTGAGTGTATGGAACCTTGTATGATTATAAGACATCCATGAATGTTGTTTGAATCGATTGCTTAATCATTAGTAATTTTATATGATTTATTGATGAATTTAGATTGAGAATTAGCCTATTTCTATGTTTTGTATTATGATAATTGCTTTAAATTGATTATTGAGATATATTGTATGTATGTTATGAAACATGATAAGTAGAAAATTATTGTGGAATGTTTTTGTTAAGATGGATTAACATATAGAATTGCATTGTATAATTTGGTGGAATGGAGGAAAGGTGTGAAAAATGAACTATGTGAGAAAGAAAACTATTTTTTTGATATATTAAATTGAATTTTATAAATTAATTATGAAGTGAATTTTTATATTTTTATTTAATTAATAAATATTTTTTCAAAAGTATTGGAATAATTTTAATCTAGGAGAAAACAAGTAATTGTAAGTGAAAATGAATTTTTAATAATTTTGAGGAAATTATTTGCAATTATTATTATTATTTAAGAAAAATAAATTAAAATTGAGAAAATTATGATTTTGAGTGATGATGAATATGATGAGGTGGAAGGATGGTTTGGTGAAAAGTAAAAGTGTTCTGGGATGTTTTTGGTTATTTTGCAGGTGATAAAAAATTTTGGGAATGTCCAATTTATAGGGGAACTCTGTCAGATTTTTCTTAAGAAATAGCCTAGTATTATTTTGAAGAAGTTAAGGTGTGATTTAAGTATAATGAGGTGAAACAAAGTTGAAAGAGTGTGAAGAAGTTATGATAAGTCATGCATCATGTTCATGAGTCAGAAATTGAGTGTATGAGGAGGATATGGAAAATCAGGGTCGGTTCCATGCTAACCTCGGGGATGATTGAGTGTGATCGAGCTCATATGTGGCTCAGGCTCGCTACCTAAGTTGTGAGACTCTCACTACCAAGCTTGATTATCCTGACTAAAGCCCTAGGGTTTCTCATGATCAGTTGAGCTGGACAAGTAATTATGAGTATACTACCGCGAGGCGGTGAGAAGTTCCAGTGAAACTCCTGATCTTTCTCGAAAAGAAAAAAAAAACAAAACAAAAAGAGAAAAGAGAAAGTGGTTTTGGGATCCCCATGGTCTTGCATACTAGGATGTGTCCTAGAAAAGATTAGTGCATACATTGCATTCATAATATCATATCATTTGTGTGCTTATTACTAGTATGTTTGTATGTGTGATTTCTAATTAACTCAATGTTATTTGCATGCTCTAAGTGAATATAAAGTTGTCTTACCCTTTCTGTGCATGTATTGTTATTATGAAATGTTTGTATAGGTGACGTTGAACACAACTCATCCCCGGTATCATCTCCAAGTAAAGTTTAAATATGATCACTGCAAGTACTAAGTAGAGGACTTGATCGGACACCACTATAGTGCTACAAGAGATACTTCATTTTAGTGGACGTACGAAATATATCTCCTCTTTAATTAGGTTGTATAGTTAGTTTGTCTGCTCTGGTCTTGTGAACCCTTGTTAGGTGTATTTTGGGATGACTTTGTGTATATTTACTATCTAGTTATACTTGATACTTATGAATGATATGTATATTAATCACTAAGTGTATGTTCTAATTATTGTGTACCTTACTTCTACAAGAGTGTATTGGTAATCAAATACTAAGAGGAACCAATAATAATTAATAAATCATAATAAAGTTAATGTTGGTATTAAAGGTGTCACAATTAGTGGTATCAGAGCAGTTCTTTCCTATAGGCCTGGGGAAAGGCCTAATATGCTTGTCTGTGTGCTCTTGTATTGTTATTTTCGACAGAAAGTAGTGATGTGAAATTTGTAATGTGGAGTAATTCTTAGTTTATCTAGTTTTACTTCACATATATAGAGGGGATTGATTGAATTTGTGATTGCAGGAAGTGATGGTAGGAAGAGGTAGAGGACGTGGTAATGCTCTTTTGAATGAATTGCTAGAAAGAATGGTTGGAGTGTTAGAGAGACAACCAACAGGACAAGTTGGTACTTATAGTTTAGAAAGTTTTATGAAGAACAACCCTCCAAAGTTCAAAGGTGGATTTGATCCAGATGGAGCCCAGTTATGGATTGAAGAGTTAGAGAAGATCTTCATAGCAATGAATTGTCCAGATGCTAGTAAGGTTACATTTGCAGTTTATTTATTTCAAGGGGAAGCTGAACATTGGTGGAGGTACACTAGACAACAATTGGAGGAGGCAGGAGGAGCAATCACCTGGGAAGTATTTAAGCAGAGATTTTTAGAAAAGTATTTTCCTGAAGATTTGAGAAGGAGGAAGGAAGTGGAATTCCTGAATTTGAAGCAAGGAGGTATGTCTGTGGGGGAGTACATGGCAAGGTTTGATGAATTATCCAAGTACTGTCCGTATTTCAACAATAATGGTGATGATCGCTCACGATGCACTAAGTTTGAAAGTGGGTTACGTCCTGACATCAAGCTGGCAATAGGATACCAGGAGATTACTCATTTCCCAACGCTTGTAAATAGATGTCGTATTTATGAGGATGATGCTAAGGCCAAACAGGCACATTGGAAAAATTCAGGACCTCAGCAGAATTTTCTACAGAGAAAAGGACAATCCTATGATAGAGGAAAACCTTACCAACCTTCTCAAAGGCAGCAAAGATTCTCATATGGAGGAAGTGGGTATCAACCACCAGTGGGAAGTTCAAGTAGATCAAGTGGATTCAGTGGAAAATGTTTTATTTGTGAAGGACCACATCTTGCACGAGATTGCTCGAAAAAGAACTATAATTGTTTTAAGTGTTGAAAGCAAGGTCACATTATTCGTGATTGTCCTGAGTGGAAGAAGGAGAACAACAATTTTAAGAGTCATGCTGGTAGTAGCAGTGGCAGCAGGGTTAACAGTAATCAACCTGGGAGGCCAAGGACACAAGGAAAAGTTTTTGCAATGAGTGGCGAAAAGGCATCTCAATCTGACTCTATGATACAGGGTAAATGTCTCATAAATGGGAATATCCTAAATGTATTGTATGATTCTGGAGCGTCTCATTCTTTTATTGTTGAAGCTTGTGTGAGACGATTGCAATTACCTGTTATTGCTTTACCATATGACTTGTTTGTTTCTACTCCTGGCGGTACTCCTATAGTTATTGTCAAGGCTTGTTTGAATTGTCCTATTGTTGTAGAAAGTAGAAATCTTTCTGCAAATTTGTTTTGTTTGCCTCTCCTTGATTTAGAAATCATCCTAGGACTAGATTGGCTATCTGCCAACCATGTTCTGTTAGACTGCCACACAAAAACCATAGTTTTTGGTGAATCCTTGAACCCATCATCAGAGAATTTGAGATTTCTAACTGCAAGCCAAGTTAATGCTTCTTTGAAAGAGGGAGCGCAGTTATGTATGGTGTTACTCTCTCTAAAAGGAGAAAAGGAATTTAGAATAGAGAATCTGCCTATTGTGTGTGACTACCCTGAAGTATTTCCGGATGATATTCCTGGATTACCACCAGAATGAGAAGTTGAATTTGCAATAGACTTGATCCCTGGAGTCGGACCTATTTCAATAGCTCCATATAGAATGTCACCATTGGAATTGTCGAATTGAAGAAGCAGTTAGAAGAGATGTTGGAAAAGCAGCTTGTGAGACCAAGCGTTTCTCCTTGGGGTGCTCCAATGGTCGTTGGTGAAGAAGAAAGATGGAACAATGAGATTGTGTGTGGATTATCGTCAACTAAACAAGGTTACAATCAAGAATAAGTATTCATTACCAAGAATTGATGATTTGATGGATCAACCGAGAGATGCAACTATATTTTCCAAGATTGATTTGATGTCGGATATCATCAGATTAGGGTTAAGCCGGAGGATATACCGAAGACTCGCTCAGGACCCGATATAGACACTATGAATATTTAGTTATGCCATTTGGTGTGACTAATGCTCCTGCGATATTCATGGATTACATGAATAGGATCTTTCATCCATATTTGGATAAGTTTGTGGTAGTATTCATTGATGACATTTTGATTTATTCTAAGACTAAGGAAGAACATGCAGAACATCTCCAAGTAGTGTTGGAAGTTTTGAAGGAGAAACAATTGTATGCTAAGTTGGAAAAGTGTGAGTTTTGGTTGGAGAAGGTGAGTTATTTAGGCCATGTGATTAATAAAGATGGCATTTCTGTAGATCCGATGAAAGTGGAAACTGTATTGCAATGGGAAAGACCAAAGAGTATTACTGAGATTCGTAGCTTTTTGGGTCTAGCTGGTTATTATAGGAGATTCATTGAGGGATTCTCAAAGATAGCCTTACCTTTGACCAAGTTGACTTGCAAAGGACAACCCTTTGTATGGACGAGTCAGTGTGAGGAGAATTTTCAAAAGTTGAAAGATAAATTGACTTCTGCTCCAGTATTGATACTTACAAACCCTCATGAGAATTTTGAAGTGTATTGTGATACATCGAAGCAAGGGTTAGGTTGTGTATTAATGCAGAATAGAAATGTAGTGGCATATACTTCAAGGCAGTTGAGACCGCATGAAGTAAATTACCCTACACATGATCTCGAGTTGGCAGCTGTGGTGTTTGCATTGAAGATTTGGAGACACTATCTATATGGTGCAAGATTTGAAGTTTTCAAGTGACCATAAGAGTCTTAAGTATTTGTTTGATCAAAAAGAGTTGAATATGAGGCAACGCTCGGTGGACAGAATTTTTGAAGGACTATGACTTTGAACTTCATTATCACCTCTGGAAAGCCAATGTAAGTGGCGTATGCTTTAAGCCGAAAGTCTTTGTATATGTCAGCAATGATGGTCAAAGAATTGGACTTGGTGAAAAAATTGAGAGATTTGAATTTAGCTATGGAGATAACTCCCAAAAGTTTTAAGTTTGGAACTTTGAAGATAACTAGCAATTTTCTTGAACAAGTTAAGGTAGCACAATTAATGATGAATTTTTGCAAGGCAAGAAGACTTTGGTATCTCAAGGAAAAGAAAACGATTTTCGAGAAGACACAGGTGGAATTTTGAGATTCGTAGATCGAATTTGTATTCCGCAAGATGATGAAATCAAGAAGATGGTTTTAGAGGAAGCCCATAAGAGTAAGTTGAGTATTCACCCAGGAACTACCAAGATGTACCAAGATTTGAAGAAGTTATTTTGGTGGTCGGATTGAAAAGATCAAGTGGCGTAATACGTAGCATCTTGTTTGGTATGTCGAAAGTAAAGGTTGAACATCAAAGGCCCACAGGAATGTTATAATCTTTGGATATCCCGAATGGAAATGGGACAAAGATAGCAATGGATTTCGTAACTGGATTGCCAAGAACTCCTACAAGATATGATGCAATTTGGGTAATTATTGACAGATTGACCAAGTCAGCGCATTTTCTACCTATCAACATTCGTTATTCATTGGAAAAATTGACACAAGTATATCTTAAGGAGATAGTGAGGTTACATGGCATACCTTCAAGTATTGTATCTGACAAAGATCCACGTTTTACTTCCAAGTTTTGGGGAAGTTTGCAACAAGCATTAGGGACAAAGCTTCGATTGAGTTCAACTTATCATCCGCAGACGGATGGACAATCAGAAAGAACAATTCAATCTCTTGAAGACCTTCTACGAGCTTGCATTATGGAATTCAAGGATACTTGGGACAAGTCTCTGCATTTGATTGAATTCACCTACAATAACAGTTTTCATACAAGTATTGGGATGACACCATATGAAGCTCTTTATGGAAGGAAGTGTATGACACCTTTATGCTGGTATGACTCAGGAGAGAATCTTATTTTGGGACCAAAAATTGTGCAACAAACTACTGATAAAGTGAAGATCATTCAAGAAAAGATGAAGACAGCACAGAGTAGACAAAAGAGTTATTATGACAAGAGGAGAAAGTCGTTGGAATTTGAAGAGGGTGATCATGTATTCCTGAGAGTTACGCCTACTACGGGAGTTGGAAGAGCTCTGAAATCTCGAAAACTCACCCCAAAATTTATTGGTCCTTACCAAATTCTGAAAAAGATTGGCCTTGTGGCTTATCAAATAGCCTTACCTCCAATTCTTTCAAACCTCCATAATGTTTTTCATGTCTCACAACTCAGAAAGTATATTTCTGTTCCTTCTCACATCATTGAACTCTATACAGTACAATTGAAGGATAATCTAACCTATGAAGCACCACCTACGTGTATTGTGGATCAAAGGATGAAATACTTATGTTGAAAAGATATACCTCTAGTTAAGGTCGTATGGAGTGGAATAAGTGATGAAGATGCAACGTGGGAGTTAGAGAGCAAAATGAGGGAATCTCACCCTCATCTTTTCCCATAAGGTAAGCAAATTTCGAGGACGAAATTTTTTTTAAGTGGGGGAGAATTATAACATCCTAATTCTCAGTACCTCTAAAACTTTTGTCAAAATTTTATTAATTAAATTATTAGGAATTGGGGAAAGTGACTATAGAGTTTTATGTTTGTTAGATTATTTGTGATTTTTTGGAAATTTTCTAGAATAAAAAAAATAAAATAAAATAATAATATATCTAAAAAATTAGATTTTGACTTTTAAAAAACCATTCACTCTGCAACTTCCCGTAACTTCTTTCTTTCTCTCATTTCTCGCTTTCTCTCAAACCCTCCTCACTTTGAAGTTTGATTTTTGAGGGGGAAATATTGATTTTCTTGAGAAACTCCAAGAGGTAAGTTTGTTTCTCTCAATCTCCTCTACATTTCTATGGTTTTATTTTTCAAAACAGTGCATTTTCAAATTTTTTCCTCACTTGGCTAAGCTTGAATGGGAGTAGAAAGAGTGTTATTGTAGGCTTTACACCTAGGACACTAGAATAATACTTAGAATTGAGGATTAGAAGTGATTAAGCTAAAAACCTTAAACACCCTAATTCGTAGGTCACTGTTCATTGAATTTTGGGACTTGTGTGAACAGAATTAGGAATTGGTATCTTCATAAAAGTTGTAGCCCTTTAAGTTATCGAAATTTAGAAACTTGTTTCACATCAAACGGATAATTGTAGCTCAAGTTATGTCCATTTTACTGTCAAATGTTATAGCTGTGAAGTTAAGAGATTGCCCTGTTTCAACAGCCTCGGTTTTTTAATTACTGGGATTGATACGTATGAAATTAGGACTTTATTTCTTCATAAAAGTTGTTGTAAATTATATTCCCGAAATTTACAAATTTGTTTCATGTCAATAACTTATGTGTAGCATGAGTTATAGTCAAATTACCAAGGCATGTTCAGAGTGTTATTGTAGTTGAGCCATATTGGAAACAACCACTGTAAACTGAAAAAACTGCATTTATTCTACAGGGTATTTGAATTTATTTCCTTCATCAATATCGTAGGTAATTAAGTTATTGAAATTTTGGCTCTGACCTCATGCCAAAACAGCTTATATAACTCTAGAACATTCTGAAATACTGAACCTTGTCCATATTTGTTATTAGGATTCTTCCTACTCTAAGTGTACTACTTCCATTACTCTCTTCCACATGTATTACTTCCATTAGCATCAATTTAGGCCCTAGAAATGATTTTATAATTCAAAGAAACATAGTCTTGAATTTTAGAATTTTAGGCTATGAGGAGGTGAGATTTTAGAGGTCTAATATGGTTGGAATTAAGGATTTAATTGGGGTATTTAATTGGAATGTAGGAGGCTACTTAGAGGTGCAAAGAGGAGACCCAAAGACTTGATAGATTATTTGATCAAAAGTTGCTCTTTACCAAGTAACAACATAAGGTAAGGGGTAGGTTAATTTTTATAATTCACTTTTGCTTAAAATAGCATTGAGAAGAAGTCCCTTTACTTCTAAGTTAATTAGAAATTTATTTGAAATTATTTGAATGTTATTTCTATTTTTGATGAATTTTTAAAGTTTTAAGATTATGTGAATTTTATGGTTTCTAAATGGAGCAACTTGAGTGTATGAAACCTTGTATGATTATAAGGCATCCATGAATGTTGTTTGAATTGATTGCTTAATCATTAGTAATTTTATATGATTTATTGATGAATTTAGATTGAGAATTAGCCTATTTCTATGTTTAGTATTATAATAATTGCTTTAAATTGATTATTGAGATATATTGTATGTATGGTATGAAACATGATAAGTAGAAAATTATTGTGGAATGTTTTTGTTAAGATGGATTAACCTATAGAATTGCATTGTATAATTTGGTGGAATGGAGGAAAGGTGTGAGAAATGAACTATGTGAGAAAGAAAACTATTTTTTTGATATATTAAATTGAATTTTATAAATTAATTATGAAGTGAATTTTTATATTTTTATTTAATTAATAAATATTTTTCAAAAGTATTGGAATAATTTTGATCTAGGAGAAAACAAGTAATTGTAAGTGAAAATAAATTTTTAATAATTTTGAGGAAATTATTTGCAATTATTATTATTATTTAAGAAAAATGAATTAAAATTGAGAAAATTATGATTTTGAGTGATGATGAATATGATGAGGTGGAAGGATGGTTTGGTGAAAAGTACAAGTGTTCTGGGCTGTTTTTGGTTATTTTGCAGGTGTTAAAAATTTTTGGGAATGTCCGATTTACAGGGGAAACTCTGTCAGATTTTTCTTAAGAAATAGCCTAGTATTATTTTGAAGAAGTTAAGATGTGAGTTAAGTATAATGAGGTGAAAAAAGTTGAAAGAGTGTGAAGAAGTTATGATAAGTCATGCATCATGTTCATGAGTCAGAGATTGAGTGTATGAGGAGGATATGGAAAATCAGGGTTGGTTCCATGCTAACCTCGGGGATGATTGAGTGTGATCGAGCTCATATGTGGCTCAGGCTCGCTACTAAAGCTATGAGATTCTCACTACCAAGCTTGATTATCCTGACTAAAGCCCCAGGGTTTCTCATGATCAGTTGAGCTGAACAAGTAATTATGAGTATACTACTGCAAGGCGGTGAGAGGTTCCAGTGAAACTCCTTATCCTTCTCGAGAAGAAAAAAAAACAAAACAAAAAGAGAAAAGAGAAAGTGGTTTTGGGATCCCCATGGTTTTGCATACTAGGATGTGTCCTAGAAAAGATTAGTGCATACATTGCATTCATAATATCATATCATTTGTGTGTTGATTACTAGTATGTTTGTATGTGTAATTTCTAATTAAATCAATGTTATTTGCATGCTCTAAGTGAATATAAATTTGTCTTACCCTTTCTGTGCATGTATTGTTATTATGAAATGTTTGCATAGGTGACGTTGAACACAACTCATCTTCGGTATCATCTCCAAGTAAAGTTTAAATACGATCACTGCAAGTACTAAGTAGAGGACTTGATCGGACACCATTACAGTGCTACAAGAGATACTTCATTTTAGTGGACGTACGAAATATATCTCCTCTTTAATTAGGTTGTATAGTTAGTTTATCTGCTCTGGTCTTGTGAACCCTTGTTAGGTGTATTTTGGGATGACTTTGTGTATATTTACTATCTAGTTATACTTGATACTTATGAATGATATGTATATTAATCACTAAGTGTATGTTCTAATTATTGTGTACCTTACTTCTACAAGAGTGTATTGGTAATCAAATACCAAGAGGAACCAATAATAATTAATAAATCATAATAAAGTGAATGCTGGTATTAAAGGTGTCACGGGAAGCAAATGACGTTGTCATATCGTTCTTGTGCAGCTCGGCCCCTCGGACCTATGTTCTTGATACCAATTGTTGGGGCGAGAAAGAACAAAAGAGAAAGTTTACGTAACTGAATAATTTGTCTATGTTATTTATTTTATATGCGTCTGTTATTTACACATTTCTATCAAAACAGAAAGTCAAACTGAATTAAAAATTGAATTATATTTTAACAAGTCTGAGTGTCACGATTTGAGGTTTATCTTTATGATTTTTGCTATTTTCCTCCTTCTGTGGTTTTTTTTTTTTTTTTAGTGGCTTTTGGCCCTATATGATATGAAAAAATTATGATAGTTTGACGACCCAAATTTATACAACTTTTAAAACAACTCATTTTTAATATTATAATAACAATTTTAATTTATTTTTATTTTTATTAAATCTTCTTACCATTATTATATTAATAAAAAGGGGTTATAGGAGGAGTTTGTTTCAACGAGTGGATATCAAAACATCATTGCTCATACGTTACTGAATATCGAGTATTTTTAAATAAATTTTGAGGTATTGGAACAATAGTTTGCATCGTTGTTTTCTCTCTTTTTCTTTTTTTAATTAAAATTAAGGATATTATTACTCGTGTAGTCATGTTTTCTGTATTTTTTTATAAATAAATTGAGGTACGAGTATGCTTGCATTATCATGCTTTTTCTAAAAAAATTCACTTTGAGATACGAGTATGACCATTTACATTATCATGTTCGTTGCCTTTTTTACAAAATAAACTTTTACGGGTAGGATCATTCGTGTCGTCATATTCTCACCATTTTTTACAAAATAAACTTTTGAGATATAGGTATGATCACTCATGTTGTGATGCCCTCTTCCTTTTCAAAAATAAACTTTTGAGGTATAGATATAATCGCTTGCATCATCATGTCCTTGCCTTCTTAAATATATATATATATATATATATATATATATATATATATATAATCTTTTCAAAAACATTTACCAACTTCACAAATTTTTTTAAAGAACTATGTAATCCTAATTTTTCATCTTGAATGAAAATACGTAGGAGTAATGCCAACCCTTGTCAGACCTAAATAAAAAATTTTCAAAAAATGTTTTCTTCTCTTTCCTCCTCTCTTTTCTTTTACTTTTTGATTTTATGGGAAATAAATATTTTGCATATTCAATTAAGGGTAATCGTTTTAGGATGAACATTGTAGGGTATTAATACCTTTCCTACACATAACCTACTCCCGAACCCAAATCTAGTTTCCAAGGTCATTTTTTTAGGTTTTTTTGTAGTTTTCCTTAATAAACTATGGTGGTGGCTTCATGTTCAATCTTTTTTAACCCTTTTCAATTTTTCTTCGCCCCGTCATGAGTTCGATTGCGACAACAACCAACACATGTTTCACCCTCCAGTAATGAAAACCAATCATCTTTGTAGGAACATATGAGAAAAATGACCATGAATACACTTCAATTCCAACAAAGGATTAAAACAAGCATTAAACACTTCAAAACCAGGTTGGACAACTTACAACTACTAATAATAGTCTAAGTATTCATATAAATTACCTTCCCAAATTGTCATTAACTCAAAAAATGTGTATTCTATGACTTTGAGGACATGAAATGTAATTGTTGGACTTGGTTTACTTCATGACTCACATGAAAAACCAAAAAAGAAAAATGCAGCGAAGGGAATTGTTGATTGTGAACCACTGGAAGCTGCTAAAAATTAGTTTTGTGCGGCAAAAAAAATAAAGTAGTGTTATACGAAAATCAATAATGGGAAACAATCTGAATGATGTAGAAAAGGAAGATTTAGATGCTAATGTAAACTTATAGTTTCAAATATTCTAATTCAATTAAGAAATTATTCTATTTCATAGGGACCTTAGGTAATTTCAAATATTCTAATTCAATTTAAGAAACTATTATATTTCATAGGGACCTTAGGAACTATGATTCTCACAAATATATATTAGAAGTATTTAAGAACTTACTTGCAGATGGCGAATCTTGACCAGATCAGTCTTGGGGGCCAATTATATAATAATAAATAAAAATAAGATATTTCTTTAAAATTGTGTTTTTCTTTCTTTTAAATGTTTGAACTCATCAATAATGGAATCAGAATTAAAGTTTTCAGTTATTTTATTTTCAATATAAATGATCATATTATATGTAAGAATTTCATCTTCCATTCTATTTCGTAGTCTTGTTTTGATAATTTTCATTGTTGAAAACGATCTCTCAGTTGTAGCTATAGAAATAGGAAAAGTTAAAATAAGAGGAATTAAACGATATATTAAGTAAAATATACCTGACTTCCTGTTTTTGTCAAAGATTGACATAATTCAAACATGGTTGACAAATTCTTCAAATCTGGATGGTTAGGAACATCAAGTATAAAATGATGAAGTTGAAATTTTAAATTAATCGTCACTTGTTCACTAAATTTCAAAGAATAAAATTTGTTCACAAGTGTGCATATATGATCAATGTTAAAATTTTTATAAACGTCATTTGGAATTAAAACATTGCTTAAAGTTAAAAGTTCCATTATTTTCTCACTAAACCTATCATTTAATTCTTGTAATTATTTTATCCATTGTAATAAAAAATATGTTCACCCTGAAGTGATGTTCTTCTGTACTACAATCTTTTTTATGTCGAGAACGACCATGATGTGCTACATAGGTAGAATTAAAATTAGGAATATCAATGTCATGTTGCTCACAAAATAATATCACATCTTTTAACAAATCTTGCCAACCCTCCTCTCTTTAATTTTTGAATCAAAATTTTAGTCGAATAGACTAACTACATAGCATTATGTATATCCTGAGATTATTTCTGTAAAGCTTGACAAAGATTATCAATAATTCTCATAATTTCTTTCATCATGTGTAAAATTAATATGAACTCAAACTCAAACAAAATATCATAAGCATCATCAGTATCACCCCTTTGAGAATAAGTTGAACCATCAATTATAATTTTGTTGAGAACTAAACAAGATACACTATACAATTTCATCATACTACAAATGGAATGAAAATTTGAACTCCAATGAGTATCACCAACTCATTTTAAAGTACCAATTTGATTTTTTCCTTTACCGGTTTCAAGTTCACCAAGTTCTAACAATTTGGCTATTTTATCTACTTTTGCACTTTGTAACTCATCATGATGTTTACTAGATGAACAAACAACATTTATAATAAAAGTCAAATTTGAAAAAAATTGATGAACTAGAATAACTTCTCTTGAAGTAGCAACCAAAGCAAGTTGTAATCTATGAGCAAAACAATGTACATAATAAGCATAAGGATTATAATGAAGAAATAATGTTTGCAATCCATTCCATTCTCCTCTCATATTACTAACACCATCATATCCTTGCTTACGAATATTGGAAACATCAAGATTATTTCTAGAGAGAACAACACATAATTCTCTTTTAAGAGTAGAGTTGTATTATCCTTAACATGCTTAATATAAAAAAACGTTATTTAATATTACCCATTTTATCTAGAAATCTCAAAACAATAGTCATTTGTTCTCTTCTAGATTCATCACGAGCTTCATCAACAATTATACAAAATTTTGAGTCACCAATTTCTTCATGAATATAATTTCTTACTTTTCTAGAAAAAATTTGCAAAATTTCCTTTTGAATATGATGAGAAGTATATTTTAAATTATAAGGAGCATTTTCTAACACAACTTATACTACTTTATCATTGTATGATGCTAAAAGTTTAATCATCTCCAGAAAGTTACCTTTATTACTTGAATCTGGAGTTTCATCATGGTCTCTAAATACACAAGCTTGAAATACTAGCCAACGAATTGTATCAATAGAAGTTTTAAGTCGTAAACGATTTTTGCAAACTTCTTCTGAATTTTGCACATTTATAATGTTTTCAATGTGTTTAGATTGATTCAATAAGTCCGTACATGCTTTCATTGCATTGTTATGTGGTGAACAAGGACTATCTCCAATATGATTAAAAAACGCATAATTCTTTCCTGAATTAACCTTTTTCCTCTAAATCCTTGTCTAATAAACACATATGTCCCAGGACGACCATTTGATAGTGTACTAAATAGATAACATGATAAGCAATAAACTCCATCACTAGTTAGAGAATACTCTAGCCAAGAAGGAAACATTTTAAACCAACCATATTGAAATCTCCTAGGATGTTTCTCTTTAGAAAAAGGATAGTTTTTAAGTTGTATTTGATATGGACCCCAATTTAAATAAGCTCTTCTAATTTCATCTTTTTGATTCATAAGATATTAATGTATCTGAAGACGTTTTCTTGGGTCATGTTCTAAATAATTAATATTAAATTCATTGGTTTTAATTCTATGAATCTTAGAAATGGTTTCTTCTAATTGAATAATTGGATCATCAATATCAGGCTTTGAAACAAGAGAAGATGTTGAATTTGTTTGGATTTCATCTCTACAAGTATCTCTTTTATCATTTTTAAAAAATGAATCTATTCTTTTATGCTTCATATCTAGAAAAAAATAAATCTATTATTATTTTTCTAATTATAGAGTCATAAAAATTTATAAAAAACGAAAATATTTTTCTCAAACAACAAATGTTCCTCAAAAAAAATCAAAATAACAAATAATAATAGAATAAGCAAGTGTGAAAAAATGAAGAAAAATTACCTTTGTCAATTAATATAATTTCAAGGATGGAATATGAGGAGGGAGGAAGAGAGACGAACAATGAATTTAAAAGTACAAACTATAAAAACAATTTAATACTAATCAATCAATATTACCGTTAATGAGAGAATATAAAAAGGTGAGAGAAGATGAAGAACTACTTTTAATCTTTCTTATTTAATATATTCCTTAGAAATTAGAGAAACAATTAAATACTAATAAAACATTACCGTTAATGAGAGGGTATGAAAACGTGAGAGAAGATGGAAAGGTCGAGATAATAAAATTATTTTTAATCTTTCTTATTTAATTTATTCATTCAGTTTTTTTTATGATATATTTAATATTGGGGGACCAAAATCATAAATATACAAGTAAGTTACAAAACTTTGGGGGTGGCCATGACCCCCTTAACTACTCGAAGATTCGCCACTACTTACTTGGATCCCTTGCAAAAAAATCTCTTAATGGATGTTTTACCTTCTCTTACTTCCTTTTATGGATTTCTTGATGATAAAGAATGTGCTCAGTACAACCTTTCTTCTATTAAAGTCACTTGTCTTATATTTTGTTCAGGAACGTAACTTTTAATCTTCCACGAAGGAACTGTAATGTAACTTCTACGTAGTATTTTAAATGATTTATTACAATACCATAATACCCTTAATGAAGTGAGAAAAGAGGGAATTGATTTTAATAACTCTAAAATAATTTTCATAACTTTAATACATTTATAATCTAATAATCATCATATTAGAAACCTTTATATTAAAGTTATTCTATAAATTACATGAGCCAATATTACATTAAAATAATATAACATTCTCCCACTTTGACTTATGTAATGACTTGAAGATTCAATATTAAATTTTAAGTGCACACCATACATTGAACTTAACAATTCATTATCATCCGTTAACTTAAGCTAGAAGATTGGATCATAGAGGTTGCAAGTTATTCAATAACAAGATTCCTTCCATGTATCACAAATCATCTAACTTAACTTTAATGAAACTATAATATATCTTTAATCTCCTTTCAAAGATACATTCTTTCATTTCATTAAATAAAACAATAATGTATACTAAGTAATGTGAATGATAGAACAAACAAAAACATCTCTAATAGAAATCACAAGTGTCAAATAATACAAGCATTACAACCATATTATATGTATATGTATATGTATATGTATATATATATATATATATATATATATATATATATATAACTACATTGTTAACAATGACTTATCCATTATACCCATTATTTCAACATAGATAGGGGTGTCAATATGGATTATAACCTGTGAGCCAACCCGGCTCACCACGGATTCGAGTTGGGTTGGGTTTAATTTTGTTCATTTTCACCGATAATGAGTTAAAAATAAACCTGGCTCACTTAACCCACGAGTTAAACAAGTTTGAGTTGGATTATGATGGGTCGACCTACAACCCACCATTCAATTTAAATTTTTAAAATAATTATAATAATTTAGTAACCCTAATTAATGTTATTTTGTTTCTCCATCTCTACTTCACGCCACCGCTACAAGTCAAACCCTCACTCATGCTTATCATCAATTATGTGTGGCACCATTGTATTCACCGTTACACTTGGACTGCTTGTCATTTGTTCATCGCACCACTGCGTCATTGTGTTCATTGTATTTGTCGTGCTAGTACATTTCAGTTGTGTCATAGTGTTTGTTGTGTTTCAATCCCACATTTCAATCATGTCACACTGTTTGTCGTGCCACCGCATTTACTGTATCACTGCATTCGTTGACGCCACCACACCACCATGCTTCAGTTGCAGCACCATAATGTATGTTATGTTTCAGTTGTGTCATAATACTGTGCCACCACATTATTATGTTTCAGTCTTACGGTTCAATCGTGGTTATTAGAAAAAAAAATAAAAAACAAAAAAATATATAGATTTGTGAGCTAACCCACCTAACCCACCAGCTCGTGGTGGATTGAACCGGGCTGTGAAATTTCTAGTTCATCATAAAGTGAGTCGGGTTGAGCTCACCTATTTTCAGCTCAACTAGTGGTTAGTCCAACCCATATGAGTCGGGTTGACTAACTTTGACACCTCTAAACATGGGCAATGGATGTCTTGTGTGGTAAACCATCAATTAACAAATCCACTATCATTAAGTTTGTACCAATATGCTCAATTGACACCCTTTCCTTTTGTACTTCATCGTTAACTGATAAATACTTCAAATTCATGTGTTTTTCTCCTTTCGAGTATTTATCATTCTTTGAAAAGAAAACAACTATAGAATTATCACAATAAATCAACATTGGTCTGGTTATTTTATAGATAATATCAAACCCCAGAATAAATTTCCACAACCATAATGCTTGAATTGTGGCCTCAAAGAATGCCACAAATTCGGCTTACATGATAGAAGTTGCAATCATGGATTGTTTTGCACTTTTCCTTGATACTACTTCTCCAACCAAAAGAATGATGTATCCAAATGTTGATTTTCTTAAGTCCACACATCTAGCAAAATTTGAATCTGAATAACCTGTCACTTCAAAGTGATCTGACCTTCTATACATGAACATGTAATCCTTCGTGTCTTGTAAATACTTAAGAACTTTCTTTGTAGTTTTCCAATATTCTATTCCAGGATCGCTTTGATATTGACCCAACATTCCTACGAAAAAACTAATGTCTGACCCAACACATGTTTGGGCATACATCAAACTCCTAACCACTAATGCATAAGGAATATATTTCATCTCATTACGTTCCAATTCATTACTGGGACAATGCATTTGATTAAACTTGTCACCCTTTTGTATTAGAACAATCCCTACGGAACACTTTTCCATTCTGAATCTCTTTAATACCTTGTTAATAAATAATTTCTGAGACAATCCCAACAATCCTTGTGATCTGTTATGAAATATTTTTATTCTTATCACATAGGATGCCTCGCCCATATATTTCATTTCAAATTTATTGGAGAAAAACTCTTGACATCATATAACATGATATTATTAGTAGCAAGCAGGATACCATCAACATATAGGATTAAAATTACAAACTTGCTTCCACTGACTTTCATGTAGATACACCGATCAGCAATATTTTCTACACAACCATATGATGTGATGATATCATTAAACTTGTTATACCATTGTCTAGAAGCCTGTTTTAGTCTATATATTGACTTGTTTAATTTACACACCATGTTTTCCTTTCCTGTGGAAATAAAACCTTTAGATTGGTCCATATAAATTTCTTCCTCTAATTCACCATTTAGAAAGATGGTCTTTAAATCCATCTGGTAAAGCTCTAAATCATAATGAGCCACCAAATAAAAAATAATAGAGTCCTTTTTAGAAATAGGAGAGAAGGTTTCATTGCACTCAATGTCATCCTTTTGAGCTTTATTTTTTCTTTTTGAATCTATTTTAAAATACTACGATGATTCTATTGTTTTTTATATCATTTTGTTATTCAACAATCCAAAAGTTTATCTTTTTTTCATATTTTATATTTTCTTCTAATTAAAATAAAAATTGTTAAAAGCTTTCTGGTATAAAAAAGTTTGTGACACTCAATTAAACTAGATTTCTTATACATTTTAAAATACTACGATGATTCTATTGTTTTTTATATCATTTTGTTATTCAACAATCCAAAAGTTTATCTTTTTTTTCATATCTTATCTTTTCTTCTAATTAAAATAAAAATTGTTAAAAGCTTTCTGGTTAAAAAAAGTTTGTGACACTCAAATTGAACTAGATTTCTTATAGATTAGAGAAAATTGTAAATACCCTTTTTTTCATACTTCTCTTTTTATATATAATTTAATGATTCAAAAAAATTGCATATGAAATTCAAAATAGCATGCTATTTTTACATTTATATTTATGGTAAAGGTATAGTATATATATATATATATATATATATATATATATATATATATATATTCTCAAAGAAAAGAATCATTGCCGCCAAGCGTGAGGGAATGCAAGACGTTTGGTAATTGTACCTCCTGCTAAAAGAAAGAATCTCATTGAAGCAGTTAATTGAATAATAACTTTTTTATTTTATTTTATTTAACTCTGAATTAATGGAGAAGAAAATAGAAAAAAAAATCTTCAACAACCACAAAAAGTATATATCTATATTTATCATCTAATGGAATTATAAAAACATAAAATCTCCTTTATGAATTATTAGAAACCCTTTTATCATATTCTGATTTTAATGGATCTTTAGTTTCTACTCCAAAACTAATAATGTAAAATGTTAAGAACCTTCATTTTATACTATTTTACTATAAAAATTGACTATAATTTTTTTTTATACACCCACCTTTAGTAACTAATCTACCTTTATACCTTTCAATATTGTCTTTTGAGTCATATTTGGACTTAAAGACCCATTTACAACAATTTTTTTTTTTTAATATTTAGGCAATTCAACTAATCCCATACTTTATTGTCATCCTTTGATTTAAACTCTTCATAAAATTCAGCCACTTTTATGAATTGACACTTTTCATAGCTTGTTTAACTAAAATTGGATCATCATAAACATTTAATTCACATTCATGCTCAAGCAATATACAATAAAGACACTTGAAATAACTGGTCTTCTTTGCCTTTCAGACCTTCTTGGTGTTATTTCATGTGTCTTTTCTATCACTTGTTTATTAGTGACTTGCACATTATTTGTTCATCAACCATATGTTCATCTTGTGAGTTTTGCATATTGTTTTGTTATCTTTTATTGTTGTTTGACCCTAACACAACTAAAGGAACAACATCCTTACAAGAAGCATTAGGTGAAGGAGATTCACCATGAGTTTGTACAACATTCACCTTTCGTGATTTCTCAATCCCACTAGATTGACCATTTCAAAGAACTGAGCATTACTAAACTCAATTATTCTTGTACTACGGTTAGGACAATAGAATCTATATCCTTTAGACTTTTGATATGAATTACAAGGAGTGATTTAAGATCTTTAGGGTTCACTAGTGCAAAAAGGGGCTTTTACGTCAGGTATTTTGGGCTTTTTACGTCGTATTTACGACTGACGTTAAAACGGGAGACGTATATTTACATCGGACCCCTTAGCCCTACGTAAATTTACGTCCACTATAGAGACCTGACGTGAATTTACGTTGCATATACTACTAAACAGACGTCAAAAGTTTCCAAAATTAAAAAAAAAAAAGCAAATTTACGTCGCATATACCAATATGCGACGTAAATTTGCTCATTTAAAAAAAAATTCAGTTTATTTTGTTTTACAACTAAAACCTGCAAATATATATTACAACCAGACAGTCTAGAGGTTCTAGTTTCTTTAGCTAGTAAATTAAAAATATAATATTATGTATAATTCAAACTACATAATAAAATAATATAATACAAACATACAAACTAAAATCTATTACAAACTAAAAGTTAGTACAAACTAAGCTACCTAAACTACATAATACACACAATATAATATGAACAAGAACCTAAAAAATTAAGTACTAGAATTGTTGAACGAAAAACCTTGCCCATTATTCTCTAATTTATGTAATATCATATTCTGGCAACGGAGATGGATCTTGAAATACCTGAAACATTAATTTGACTCTTGTAAACATGCAACATGCATACAGTTAAATAAACTTAACTAATGTTGAAAGCAATTACCTCTGTCCAATAATCAATTATACCCACACAAACTATGACTCTTATCCAATACATAACATAGTAACCACATTCAAATGAGTCTGTTTGCTTATTACACCTGAAATGATGAATAAAACATAATGTTATTTTCAAAATTTAAATACAAACAATAATTATGGTATTCATTTATATAAATAAGTTTCTAACCTTAGGATAAATGACCTGCAAAGTCTTTGTTATGGGTTTTCCACTTAGAACATTAGTTCCAGACACGATTCTAAGTGAAAAAAAGTCATATATTATTCAATATGTATTTACAATTTAAAAACATAATTAATGAATAAAAGATAAAGTTACCCTTGTAATAATCTTTTCATTTCTTGACTCAATTTCCAATGTAATGAACAAAACCACACCACGATGTAATCCCAGGGCATGATTACAATTAACTCGTCAATGGGACCTACATTATATGACATAAAAATTAGTTATAAAAATATAAATTAAAATACAAATTAAAATACTAACCCTTCAATGTATGGAGCCAAATATATATGTCTTTTTGAGTCACTCATCCATGTTTGCATATATTGTTGGATTCCAACCTTTGTATTTCCAGATTTTTAGATGGATTGAGGCTCAATAAATCCATATACTTCAGATTTTTCTTATTCCACACTCAATTTTTTAAAGTACCTAAAACAATTAATTATAAGTTGAATATAATTATTATAATCTTAGAAACATAAATGAAAATGACTTACATTGCCCACAATTGTATGATGGAAATGTTTAACATGCAATTTCCCCCATCGATTTCTAATGCATCGAGCAAGGAGATGTATAGTGGAACACTGGAATTGTCAATTCCAAACACTCTAACCTCCCATTGTATCTGACACGGTCTCTTCCTCAATCGTGGTAATATGGTCAACAACATGGATATGGGATCATCGTCACATTCTGTCATCTCCTCATCAATAATAGGTTGTTTTTTATGTTTAGCATGCCGCAAGTCCTCCTAAACAAATTATAACAATTAATTAAACATTTATATAATTATAATACTAGAAAAGAGAAAATAGACAATATATATATATATATATATATATATATATATATATATATTACCTTGGTCCGTCTCGATAGTGGCATAACCAAACGTCTTGGCCAAGCCAAGAATGTTCCGCTTGCCTACCCCACTAATTGAATCTCTTCATTAGGAAAAGGCACTGGAGCATTAACATCATGAATTTCATCAACTACTACTCGTGTCCAGTCTGCCTGTAGAGGGACACCATGGATGGTTAAGCCACCCTCAAAAACTCGACCAATAGCCACTAGACGCGGGGGGTCATCTTCAACATATAACTCACATTAGTGTGGTGCATCAATCTGAGTATATTCTCCTGAAGGATCAGCAGCAGTAGCAGCACAACTCCCTTTAGTGCTGACTCGAACAACATCATGTTCAATTATTTAAGGTGTTCCTTGAGTCTGTTGCTGAGAGCGGACGAGAGATTCAAGTTTCTCATCAAACTCTTGCTGCAAGGACTACCTTATTTGATTTAACTTTTCTTCAAATTGCATCTCCATTTTATGCAAGGACTCTTGGCTACAAGAGTCGGCAGTGGTCCTTTGTGATGTTGGACCAAAGTAATCACGAAGGCCCCAGGATCCACCAGTACCACGCACACGTCCTGAGTAATCTGGTTTTCCTATGACTGTCGCCAATATATCTTGTCGACCATGAGGAATAAATGATCATTGGGTGGTCTGCTCAACTAAATCATCCTACAACACATTAACAATAACTAAGTCATACACTAACTTTCACATCAGAATCAATTCAAATTGACATTATAACTTACGATTTTCTGAGCAATGATTTGTGCAGACTCAGAAGTCATTTGTCCATCAGATTTTGTCCGGGCTACCTTCCACATCTCATAGCGCGGGGGTGGAGATGCAAGGTCAGTAGACTCAACTCCTGCTGACTCTCCTCTGGCTTTCATGAGACATTGCTCTAATGCATACCTTCCTCATGATAATACATGGGGTGCATCATTCAACCTCTGGCGCTGTTGGGCAGCACGTCTTTTATCCTGCCAAGAGGGGTCCATTCGGCTGGCACAAAACTATAACCAATCCTCCTCACTAATTTGATACTTTAGAAAGGGAGATTCATCTTGAAACTTTCCAAATACATACTCCCATGTCAAGAAAGTCTTAAAGTCTCTCCATCTAATAGAAATGGAGGATAAAATCTTCTTCCTCATCACCTCAGTGTTAGGAACATCAAAATTTTGCTGTGAAATGACCAATAAATGTTAAATTCAATTAATGATATATAAAGTATTCAACAAATATAGAAATATTTGAACATCATGCCACATGAGGTTCTTCTCGGTTTCTTCTACATCATCCCAAGATGGAGTAGTAATCAGAACATGGTGTCGAGCTAGTAGTCCCAAATAGCTCTTAAACTTAGCAACATTTAGGTCAGATGCCTTACCAGAACATGGATCAACTTCAACTTGAGTTTTCTCTCTTGCTACCCTCCGTGTTGTCAACCCCTTTAACCGGGTGACAGATCTACCTCTACCTCCACCTCCGCTCCTGCCACTGCCACTACCACTACCAGTACCAGATGTGGAATCTGACATATCCTGAAAAACAAAACAATATGAAGTCAACATACTTTATAAGTTTGAATAAAAAGAACTAGAAAATGTGAAGATAAACACCTATTATGTTGGTATGTTTTCCCATATCCCTTCATCATTATCACTTCGAATTGCATGTATGTCATCAACTTCATTGTCAACTATGTCATCAAATGGTCTACTTGAAAATGAAGGTGTTTCATGTATATCTAGAGACTCATTTTCATGAATTCCGTGCATGCTTCTTCCTTCAAGGACAATTGACCATCTCTCATTACATGGATCCTTGACATAAAATATTTGTCTCGCTTGATATGCCATAATAAAAGGTTCATCCTTATACCCAACTTTACTCAAATCAACCAAAGTAAATCCTAGGTCATCTGTTCGCACACCCGTATTCCCTTCAACCCATTTACACTTGAAGACAAGCACCCTAAAAGTAACATAATCAATTTCCCATATCTCTTGTATGACCCCAAAATAACTCATAGAAGCTCTGATAGGATTTTTGTCTTTGGAACTAGAAAAGTGCATAGATTCAGCTTGAATTGTGACCCTACTATTTTGTACTTTACTTTTTTCATCTTCTATTTTTGAGTAGAAACAATAATTATTAATGTCATACCCACCAAATGTAATGACATCACTATTAGGCCCACGAGCAAGTCTCAAAAGTGTTTCTGAAACATTAATCTCAACATATACCTTTTTTTAAACCAAGAAAGGAAACTTTTGTTATGTTCATTCAATACCCATTTTTCATTCATTCGTGGATGTGTTGCCTTTATTTCAGGTATGTGTTGTGATATGTAAGAGATTACTTCATCAGTGTTGTTCAATATGTATAAATGTGCTTGGTCAACTTCTTTCCGACTAACACTTTTAATCTTTAAATTTCGAGTACCCTTACCTTCACATCTACCATCATGTCTCATCTTAGGAATACCTATTGGTTCTGATTTTGACATGTATCCTAAACAAAACTCAATGACTTCTTCTACAATGTACCTTTCCACAATAGAAGCTTCTGGCCTGTACTGATTCTTCACATATCCTTTTAAGATCTTCATGTATCTCTCAACAGGATACATCCATCTAAGAAAAATTGGACCATATAAACGAATTTCCCTTACCAAATGGACTATCAAATGCACCATGATATCAAAAAATGAAGGGGGAAAATACATTTCTAACTGGCACACTATTACAATTGCTTCATTTTCTAATTCATCTAACTTTTTTGGATCAATTACCTTTTTACAAATGGCGTATAAAAATAAACATAATCGAGTAATAGCAACTCTAACAGAAGTTGGTAAGATGTTTCGAATAGCCACTGGTAAAAGTTGTTGCATCAACACATGACAATCATAAGACTTTAAACCAACTAATTTCAACTCTTGCATAGACACAAGACTCTTAACATTTAAGGAGTATCCTTGTGGCACTTTGACCTCACGTAAACACTCAAAAGCTTCTCTTTTCTTTCTTTGATAGAGTATGACAAGCTGGAGGTAAGTAAGTGCGTTTTCCAACTGACTGTGGATGTAATTCAGAACGTATACCCATGTCTGCCACATCTTGTCGTGCTTTTATTCCATCTTTTGTCTTTCCTTTTATGTTAAGCAATGTCCCAATTATACTATCACAAACATTTTTTTCAACATGCATCACATCTATACAGTGTTTAACTTCCAACTTACACCAATAAGGAAGATTGAAGAATACAGACTGTTTCTTCCAAATATTTTTCTCATTGGATTTCTTTTGGGTCTTTCCAAACACAATATTAATATTTTTTACTTGCTCATATACTTGTTCACCATTGCGTGGTACTGATGCAACTGCATTCTCCTGACATCCATTAAATACTTTCTTCATTTTACGATATGGATGGTTAGCAACTAGAAACTTTCTATGCCTATTATACACAGTTTTTTGGTCCATGTTTCAATTGGATATAACTTGTGTCTTCTTGACATAAAGGGCACGCTAAATGAACTTTCACACCATAACCGCTCAAATTACCATATGCTGGAAAATCATTTATAGTACAAAATAACATTGCACGCAACCTGAAATTCATTTCGTGATATGAATCAAATACCTCCACTCCTGTTTCCCACAAAATCTTCAAATCATCAATTAAAGGACTAAGATTTACATCTATGTCATTTCCTGGTTGTCGAGGTCCTACAATCATCATAGATAACATAATATATTTTCTCTTCATGCATAACCAAGGAGGCAAATTGTAAATGATCAACAAAACTGGCCATGAACTATGTTTACTACTTAAATTTTCATAAGGATTCATCCCATCTGTAGCTAATCTAATTCTCAAGTTTCTTGGCTCTGCACCAAATTCTGGAAAGGTTTCATCAATCCTTTTCCATTGTGGAGAATCAGATGGATGTCAAAGAAGATTGTCACATTTTTTACCATTTGCATGCCATGTCAAGTTTCTTGCATCTTCTTTTATGGCAAATAATCTTTTAAACCTAGGTATAATTGGCAAATACCATAACACCTTAGCAGGGGGACCATCTAGTTCTTCCTCACCACTACTTTCTGTTAGAAAAGTAGTTTTAAATCAAGAGGGGGGGTGAATTGATTTTTGAAAGTTTTTCGCAATACACAGATTATCTAATTCGAAAATTAAGTTTCTAAATCTCTTTTTGAATCACTAAGCAATCAAACAATATAAGCGCAACAACTGAAATTAAAGAGAGAAAGGTTAGGAAAGATTTCACCGGTAATTTTATACTGGTTCACCCAATACCAGGGCTACGTCCAGTCTCCAGCCAAATTCCAGCTGGGTTCCACTAGAATAGATGTTTTACAGACTCAACAATCTTACACCTACTCTAACACAAGAACCAACTTCCAGTTCTTGCACTCAACCTTTCCACCAAGAACCAAATTCCAGTTCTTGGAAACCTCTGCAACCAAATTCCAGCTACGAGAGAAACCAGGTACCCAAATTCCAGGCACCACACAAGTACAAGAACCAAATTCCAGTTCTCGTACTCAACCTCTCCACCAAGAACCAAATTCCAGTTCTTGGAAACTTCTACAACCACCTACCAACTGCAGAAAACTTGTACCCAAATTCCGGGTACAACACAATACAAAGAAATGAAAAGCAATTGAAAAGAAGAAACTTAGAAAGCTCAAACCGGATTACGCTTATCCACTTGTAAGTTCCTCCTTCAAAGAATGCAATAAGCCTCAAGAAAGATTTCAAAAGAAGTTCACAAAACAGTTGCGAATCTTTCTTGGAAAAGGATGCTTAACAGTTGCTTGAATTGATTGCTTAGTTTGTATGAAAACTGATATTCAATCTATTTTTTAAAAAATTCAATCAAAACTGTTTTTAAAGAGTTTTCAGAAAAAGCTGCATTAATTAATCTGTTGAAAGTTTGTTTTAATCTGTTGAAATAGTCGTTATAATCTGTTAAAAGTCCTTTCAACCCATTAATGCGTTCTTGCTTCTTTAACAGAATCGTTTTAGCTGATACGACCACGTTTATATCAGTTAAAACATTTTACAAACTTTTTCGAAGTATAAAACAATCGATTGAATCGCATATTAATCGATTGATTTGTTTAAAAACCTTCTTATAAAACTTTCCAAGTTATTTTAGCTGATATAAAGTCGTTTTAATCGATTGAAAAACTGCACATATATTTTCAAGTCATTTTAATCGATTGAAAGTTCGTTTTAATCGATTGAAAAGATTTTCTAAGTTATTTTAATCGATTGAAATGCGTTTTAATCGATTGAAACTCTGTACAAAAATTTTCAAGTCATTTTAATCGATTGAAAGTTCATTTTAATCGATTGAAATAAGTCTGATCGGTCATAATTCAATTCTGATCGATCATAACCAACTCTGATCGGTCATAATTTCATTCTGATCGATCATCCTGACTTCCAAAGTGGTTTTAATCGATTAAAACGTGTTTTAATCGATTAAAATAAATCTGATCGCTCATATTTAAAGTCTGATCGATTATATTTCATTCTGACCTGTCATATTCGAATTCTAATCGGTCATAAAGGGTTTTAATCGATTAAAAGGAGTTTGTATCGATTAAAATACTGTAAAAATACTTCTTTAACCATTCTAAGTGATTTTAAACGTTTCTTTTAAAACTATATCAGTTAAAACCATTGTTAAGAAGGTTCTTTGTCAAAATGCTTTTGTTTGATTTGTTTAAAACTATTTTTGAGGCATTTTGCAAATTGAGTGAAGAAGCTTTATGCAGTGGAAAAGGTAAAGTGGTTTTACCTAAGCTTTCTGTTTAGACACACTAAGTCTTCAGCTCCTTTGTTCTGAGTGACTTGTTTGACAGCTGCAGAGTTGACCCTTGACTTTATTTTTGACTTCATCAAATCAATGAGATCTTTGCTAGGATCACTTTCAGTCTCTCCCTATTTGATGAAGACAAACACCATTTTGAAAAAACAATCTCTGCAAAATAAGTCACTTGATAATGCAGTTAGGTGAGAAATATAAGAATGTAATAAAGTTTTGTTTCTCCCCCTAAAACTTATTTCTCCCCCTAAAATGTTGCTCTTAAATTTATCTTAAAGTGATGCAACTATTTCTCCCCCTTTTGACTTCATCAAAATAGGGAACAGAAGAGAAAAGAATAAAATGTAAGGTTTGAAAAATATGCTCAAGTTTTTGAAAATACAAAGTGAATCAATATTTCACTCATGAAAAGAATCAATTAAAGTTGATTCAAACTTATCTCCATTAACACGTTTGTAATGAATACAATTAACACGTGTAAAGATAAGGGAATCACGCTTTAGTAGCATGTTTACGTAAACTGACCATTAACTAAAGCCTTTAATCTTTCTTCCCGAATAAAAATCGATTAAAAACAGAGCATAATCGGTTAAAATGTTCTTGGTAAATGATTTTAATCGATTGAAAGAAAAGTTTAATCGATTAAAACATTTAAGATTTTGAAAACATGAAACTTTAGTAAAAATAATCGATTATTTCGATTTTGAATCGATTAAAACATGTTGTATAAGTTCATTTAATCGATTAACAAGATGTTGTATTGATTAAAACAATCAGTTTTGAAAATGAAGTAATGTTTAATGCATATTTTGTAAAACTGATCATTTAGAAGGATGTTTTAACAATACTAACAGCTATATTGATTAAATCTTAGCTAATAGATCTATCAGAATAAAATCTTATTTAGCTAAAGCTCTCGAGGATCTATTTAAATTCTATTTACGCCGATCTGATCTAGATTAGATCCTAAACCATATTTAACCAAAGGTTAAGGCAAATGTTCCTGGTATAACACCAGTTAATATCACGATCCATGAATATAAAGATAGAAATAAGCGAGAAGATAAAGATGATGAGGGGAACTAGTCATCCCAAATTCCCTGATTGAACTGCTTATCCACCAGCTTGGTGATCATTTATTTGATCCCCACCAATATCAAAAGATAATAGGCTTTCCTTTTTCTGGAACCAATTTTGCTTTATCAACTATTTGAGTCAACAAGCTGCTGTCACTCCTGTATCAGCCAATGCAGACACGTAAACTTTTCCCGAAAAGAAATCTTTTAGCAGTTCTTGTTACTATTGACTGCATTACAGTCCATGGTTGACACTCAATGGAATTAAATGTTTCTTTAGGAACATCAACTATTACACATCCGAGGCGGAATCATGTACCTGACGGACGTACATTCACTATCGGATTCCACACGAGTGCACGATACCATAAATTGCATGAATCACAGATTAATGATGTACTGAGATAGGAATTTCCTTTCAAAAGAGCCAACCCATATTGAACCCTGCAGTTATCATTATCCAAGCAAATAACTGTATTTTTATTAATGTAGTATGATGGGTGTTATTCTCACTTATAGTGAACCAGTCATCATTATCTTTTGAGGAATGAGTCATTTTTAACTTTGTTGTTTCCAGTGGTATCATATGCACAAGTGATTAACAAAAAACTTATTCTGGTAGAGTGGGCAATGATTAGTAATGAAGACAGGTGATGACAATCAATCCAGAATTCTAAAACAATATAAAATTTATCCCTGTACTGACCAAAAAACATACATTCCCTGTACCACGTTATTCAATTTTTGAATTGCTGTTCCAGATTGGTTCTTATAGTGTCACCTCGTGACATTGATGATTAAAGCAAATATTCAAAGTTGCACAGTTCCAATGAATTTCACCAAGAGTTTTGAACCAATGCATGCTCAAAATTATTTCAAATATATTGCAATGTAATATCAAGAAATTTAATGAAAACATGTGTTTATTGGATTTCCTAGTAATCAATAACTTATTACCAGAAACAATTATCACTAAAAAATCTTTGATAAACTATGTTTTCAGTCCTAACAGTTTGACCTGTTTGTAACTAGTGTCTATAAGAAAAGTTACAGTCCATTCTTTGATAATTTCTTTGATTTTCAGTGTATTACCATGCAGCATTCCATGTAAAGTATTAAGAGAAATGTAAACATCTACAGCTTGAATCATGTTTATGTTGTTGTCAAAATAAAAGACTCTTCCATTCATGAATAACAGTAATAGTTTTCCCACATTATGTCACTGGTCGAGTTCCCAATTCAAAGATTTGTTCAGCCTTCGCTTTCTAATTTAAAAATTTGTGCCATTGAAAGAAAATTGAATATGGATACGTTTCAAACAGATCGCTTCGAACCAGTCATGATTTTGATAATGTTTACAGCAGAGAATTGAGAGGAGATTTTGAAAATATGAAAACAGAAGAAAGATGATAAGTTGAGAAATGATAAGTTCGAACCTGGTTTGATGAAGAAACGGATTTCAAGTTTTTGAAATTCAAAGAGACATTTAAACACATTATGCAGATTCTGGATTATCATAAAGACCTGGGTTTTTTAATCGAATTGGCCTATCAAACTTTAATTAGATGCTGTAAATCATGTTTTCAGAACCTAATTAATTGATTAATCAACTCATTATCTATTAATTTGATTCTTGACATTAGGGTTGAAAACATCTACAGTGAATTAATCGATTGTTTTATGAAAGAATCGATTTGTATGGTACAGAATGTAATAAAAAAATATCACCAGTATTTAAATCGATTAAAACGTAAATGAATCGATTAATTTTGATCCTAAGTGTTTTTAGTTGATATAAATTTATTCTAATCGATTAAAACGACTAAACCAACATTCCGAGAACAATTTAATCGATTATTTAGACATTTCAATCGATTAAAATGGTACGGTAAGTTATTTCAATCGATTAATATTGGTTTATATCAATTAAAACAATTAATTTAAATACAAGAACCTGGTTTCAGCAGCTCGATCTTCAAGGGATTCCCGAGACTTGTTCCTGCAAAACAATTAAGTATTTTTCTGGTACCCTTTATAATTATTGGGTCCTGATCATGTTATTTGAAAAGAATTAATCTTTGGAACCCATTTCATTCTCCCTTTAGGAATGGCATACTTTTTGATTCTGCAATTTTTAACGAGTGCCCTTTTTTCATACAAGTAAAAGCATTTAATTACGAGTATGAATTCCTATTTGTTTTTGTTTTACTTGGATCTAGATTTAAATCCTATTCCAGATTTGTCAAAAATTAATTTTTGAGATCCAAGTAATACATCTAGATTGGCTTGCCCTTGTGTGAATCTTGAAATAGTTTGAGATAGAAAGTTAACTTTCTTTTGCAATTCAGAACAGTTATTGCATGGTTTATTGCATTTACAATCAGAATTATCATGAATTAGTTTCAAGAATTCACGGTCAGTTTCATTTTCAAAAATTTGTTTTTCCAGAGAATCAACTTTATTTATTAGCTAGTTATTTAGCCCTTTCAGCCTACTATTTTCTTTTTGAAGTTTCTTAGCCTCTTCATGCATTTCATTAAATGATTCTTGTAATGCATCATAATTAACTATATTTGAAGAGGAGCTAGAACTTACCTGGCTGGTTTGTGGATTTTGACTCGCCATTAAACAAAGATTGGCTTCTTCATTTTCGAGTTATCTCGTTGATGACGTATCATTATCATCCCAGGCTATGTAGGCTCTTCTTTTTTATTTTTCCTCTTTCTTTTCACTTTGTTTATTTCTCTCTGGACATTCCATTCTAACATGACCCTGTTTGCCACAACCATAACATTTAAAGTTAGAAGAATCAGTTCTTTTCTCATACCTTTTGTGTCTTTCCTTGTCTTGGATCTTTTTCTTGAGGAATTTGTTGAATTTCCTAACAAGCGAGTCCAAGGTTCTCATTATCTTCTTCTGATTCTTGATTTTCTTCAACTTTAAGTGCAATGCTTCTGTTCTTCTTCTCGAGACTTCTTGCTCATTGAATCTTGTGATTTCCATTTCATGTTCTCTGAGTTTTCCAAACGAGTGAGGTTGTTGTCATGGTGGACAGATCTTTTGATTCCGATATTGCAGTGACTTTTGGCTGCCAGGACTGTCAAGACATTTCAATACTTTAATATTTAGTTCTTCCTTATCAAAGGTCTTACCTAGGCCCATTAAATGGTTGATGATGTGAGTGAAGCGTTTACGCACATCTGCGATGCTTTCACCATTCTGCATTTTGAACGAGCTCATATTCTCTTATCAATGTATGCTTTCTGGATCTTTTAACATCTGTTGTCCCTTCATGAGTGACTTCAAGAACATCCCACATCTCCTTAGCAGAATTGCACTGGGACACCCTGAAAAATTCATCCATGTTAAGAGCATAAGTAATAATATTTTTTGCATTGCAGTCACTTTGAACTTTCTTCTTCTCTTCATCATTCAAGCTTGACCATCCTTTATCTATAATTAGAGGACCATTAGTAATAACATCCCAAGCATTTCTGTCAATGGATTCAATGAAGATTTTCATCCTAATTTTCCAGAAAGGATAATCTGTTCCACAGAATAGTGGAGGTCTGTTAATAGATGCCCCCTCAGAAAATGGTAATCTGTTCTCAGCCATGGATCAAGAGACTTGAATAATTTTCAAGCACCTTGCTCTGATGTCAATTGTTAGAAAAGTAGTTTTAAATCAAGAGGGGGGGGGGGTGATTGATTTTTGAAAGTTTTTCGCAATACACAGATTATCTAATTCGAAAATTAAGTTTCTAAATCTCTTTTTGAATCACTAAGCAATCAAACAATATAAGCGCAGCAACTGAAATTAAAGAGAGAAAGGTTAGGAAAGATTTCACCGGTAATTTTATACTGGTTCACCCAATACCAGGGCTACGTCCAGTCTCCAGCCAAATTCCAGCTGGGTTCCACTAGAATAGATGTTTTACAGACTCAACAATCTTACACCTACTCTAACACAAGAACCAACTTCTAGTTCTTGCACTCAACCTTTCCACCAAGAACCAAATTCCAGTTCTTGGAAACCTCTGCAACCAAATTCCAGCCGCAAAGAAACCAGTACCCAAATTCCAGGCACCACACAGTACAAGAACCAAATTCCAGTTCCTGTACTCAACCTCTCCACCAAGAACCAAATTCCAGTTCTTGGAAACTTCTACAACCACCTACCGAACTGCAGAAAACTTGTACCCAAATTCCGGGTACAACACAATACAAAGAAATGAAAAGCAATTGAAAAGAAGAAACTTAGAAAGCTCAAACCGGATTACGCTTATCCACTGTAAGTTCCTCCTTCAAAGAATGCAATAAGCCTCAAGAAAGATTTCAAAAGAAGTTCACAAAACAGTTGCGAATCTTTCTTGGAAAAGGATGCTTAACAGTTGCTTGAATTGATTGCTTAGTTTGTATGAAAACTGATATTCAATCTATTTTTTAAAAAATTCAATCAAAACTGTTTTTAAAGAGTTTTCAGAAAAAGCTGCATTAATTAATCTGTTGAAAGTTTGTTTTAATCTGTTGAAATAGCCGTTATAATCTGTTAAAAGTCCTTTCAACCCATTAATGCGTTCTTGCTTCTTTAACAGAATCGTTTTAGTCGATACTGACCACGTTTATATCAGCTTAAAACATTTTACAAACTTTTTCGAAGTATAAAACAATCGATTGAATCGCGTATTAATCGATTGATTTGTTTAAAAACCTTCTTATAAAACTTTCCAAGTTATTTTAGCTGATATAAAGTCGTTTTAATCGATTGAAAAACTGCACATATATTTTCAAGTCATTTTAATCGATTGAAAGTTCGTTTTAATCGATTGAAATAAGTCTGATCGGTCATAATTCAATTCTGATCGATCATAACCAACTCTGATCGGTCATATTTTCATTCTGATCGATCATCCTGACTTCCAAAGTGGTTTTAATCGATTAAAACGTGTTTTAATCGATTAAAATAAATCTGATCGCTCATATTTAAAGTCTGATCGATTATATTTCATTCTGACCTGTCATATTCGAATTCTAATCGGTCATAAAGGGTTTTAATCGATTAAAAGGAGTTTGTATCGATTAAAATACTGTAAAAATACTTCTTTAACCATTCTAAGTGATTTTAAACGTTTCTTTTAAAACTATATCAGTTAAAACCATTGTTAAGAAGGTTCTTTGTCAAAATGCTTTTGTTTGATTTGTTTAAAACTATTTTTGAGGCATTTTGCAAATTGAGTGAAGAAGCTTTATGCAGTGGAAAAGGTAAAGTGGTTTTACCTAACCTTTCTGTTTAGACACACTAAGTCTTCAGCTCCTTTGTTCTGAGTGACTTGTTTGACAGCTGCAGAGTTGACCCTTGACTTTATTTTTGACTTCATCAAATCAATGAGATCTTTGCTAGGATCACTTTCACTTTCCTCAACTTTATTTTTGAACCTCGAAAAACCACATGTCGGACACATATTTAATTTAGCAAAATCATTTTTGTACAATATACAATCATTAGGACATGCATGTATCTTCTTGTACTCTAAACCCATTGGACATAATATCTTCTTTGTCTCATAGTTACGAATAGGTAATGTATTATTTTCAGGAAGAATCTCCTTCAACAACTCCAATAATTCGGTGAAACTTTTATCAGTCCATCCATTTCTTGCTTTTAAAGTAAACAATTTTAAAGTTGCTGATAATCTTGTAAAACTACATCCTATGTACAATTGTTGCGTAAAATCAGATTTCAAAGAATCATATAGATGTGCTTTCATAAAGTTTTCTTCACCAATATCACGAATCATATCCTCTAGATTATCATCCATCCCTTCGTCAAAATTGTCTGTAGTTGACATAGTTGGGATGTCTAATATTTCTTCATGCCATGTCCATATTGTATAACTCTTAATAATACCATAAACAAACAAGTGATCACATATATCCTCAAGTTTATGACGAATTTGATTCAAACAACGAACACATGGACAATAATAGGTCCCTTTCATAGCTTTTCCATTTTCACTAGCAAATTTCAAAAATTCCTCAACTCCCTTTTCGTACTCTTCACTAATACGACGTGCATTCATCCAACTTTGATTCATATTATGTTATAAAGTTTTGTCACTCCTAGAGATTTAAAATTTATATGTAAAAAGAAATTAATATACAAACAACAAAGCACGTAAATGGAGTGTGTAAATCGAAAATGCACTCAAACAAATAAACAAATAATTACATTCCAATAACAATCCAGTGGAGACATTCATACAATAACGTGATTGAGATCCCCAAAAACAATCACGGATTCAATTTAAACATATATTAGAAGACATAGAACACTAACCTCGAGTGTACACAAAAATGATTTCAAACTCGAATCCAATCGAAGAGAAATGTCCAGTTCGTAAAATGAGACACAATGTTGATGTTTTTCACTATCAAAATGATCAAAAATGGTGTGCAAAGGTAGTTGTTGTCGTCGTTCTCGTCGTCGTTCTCAAAAATCCTTGCTGCGCGAGACGAGGGAGCAGGTCTGGAAGAGAATTAAAGGCAGTTTTTACGTCGCGCACCCCAGCATGCGACGTAAAAAGCCTCTTTTACGTCACGCCACCCAGGTGCGATGTAAAAGTTTTGCCTCTTATTTACAAAATTGCCACCGCATTTTATTTACGTCGAATATTTTTACATGCAACGATAATTGGGTGACGTAGAAGCCCTTTTTTGCACTAGTGGTTAGAACCTTGTAGAAAATTTAGGAATTTAGTGATAAGGTGGAAGGAAAGAATCACTCTTCTTAAGAAAGGCGACTCACAAAGGATGTGAAAGTCCTTTGATACAGCCAAGGGTTCTTGAATCACTCAAGAATTTAGGAGAATCACTCTCACTAAGATAAAAGAAATAAACTCTAATATTTCTGAATAAAATTCCACTTGTTATTTTTGATAAAAATGGTTCAGCCTATATAGAAGTTTTGCCATCAGAATTACAAAGATTCAATAAAGGAAAATAAATGCTAATAATGATTCATTAACCTAGGAATTAGAAACTACTTAATGGAAAAAAATAAAGGCTAATAATGATCCATTAACCCAGGAATTGACACTAAATGACTGATTGTAACTGAAATTGTGACAACCAAAAGTCAATTAGCTATACACCCTCTTGGTCTCCCAAAGACTGATAACTAAATTTCCAATTGGGCCCTTATTACAACTTGCAATAAAACCAAACTAAAGCCCATTAATTGATTAATCCAAAACACAATTTGGTCAACCGACAATACGGGTTTCTTTTGCTTCCCTTGCTCTAGCCCTTGTCATAGGTCATGTTCACATCATTCTCTCCCCTTGAAAATGATTTGTCGTCAAATCGGATTCGTCATCTACATAAAAAAGAGATAAGTCTAACAAATTGAACGTAGAACTAACATTATAGTCACTTTTTGTGGCTAAATAGCTCTCTCTCACTTCAAGTATTTCACTCTTCTTTTGATCACTCTTTTTCTTCTCAAGTGTTTCACTAACGCTTTTTTTTTCTCTCTTTTCTTGAAGAAAATTTTCTCTCATTTTGTTTTTATCCTCACACACTTCTTGTGGACTCAAAGGTTTGATCACAATCTTTTTGTCTTGGTGCATGAAAGAGATCTTGTTGGTGAACCCGTCATGATTGATTCTTTTATCAAATTGTCATGGTCTCTCCAAAAGTAAGTGACTGAACTCCGTAGGAACAACATCACAAAGTACTTTATTATTGTATTTTCCAATGGAAATGTTCACTTCAACTTGCTTCCTCACTTGCACCTCTCCATCCTTACTAAGTCATTGAAGTTTATAAGACCTAGGATGTGGTTTAATAGGTAAATTTAGCTTTGATACTAATCTAGCACTAGCCACATTGGTGCAACTACCTCCATCTATGATCATCATGCACACTTTGTCATTAATTAAACATCTAGTGTAGAAAATATTTTTTCTTTGGCTTTCTTCCATAGGCTTCAATTGCCCATCAAGTAATCACCTATTCATTAATAAATCTCCCTTTGGAATCTCCTCCTCCTCTACGTCCCCACTCTCCTCTCTCTCTTCAACCTCAGATTCACTTATATCACTACTAAAAATTCTCATTTTTCATGGGAATATTTTTGCAAAGTTTTTGTAAAATTTGCAAGAAATAAGTTTTCTATAAATTTAAACAATTTTTTGCAAGAAAATTGGCAGAAAAAAAACTAGTTTTCTAGTAGTGTATTTTCTCCCCCTCTAAGAACCATAAAACTTTTGTTAGTACACTCATAAACATAGTGTCCTAGGCCTTGACATTTGAAACACTTCACATCTCTACTTCTTTTAGAGGGTTGTTCTTTAGACTTTAAAGGAGTCTTTGTAGGAATAAGTGTGGAACTACTAGAAGTAACAGTCCTATCTTTCTTGCCTTTGTCCTTCCAACTTGAAGATTCAAAGTTGGTAGAACTCTTCTCAGCCACTTCTTTTCTTTTGAGTTGTTGCTCCACTCGAATTTCTTTATGAAGTAAATCCTCCATATCAACAAACTCCTGCAACTCAACAATATCACGTATATCAATATTCAAACCACCAATAAATCGGGTCATAGTTACCACTTCATCTTCTTTAATCTTAGCTTGAATCATGAACATGTCCATTTCCTTGAAATACTCCTCAACCCCCTTGTTGCCTTGATAAGTTTTTGGAGTTTAAATTTCAAGTCCCTTGAATAACTAGCCGACGCATACCGCTTCCTCATAATCCTTTTCATCTTAGTCCATGTATCAACTATTGACTCTTCATTTCTACCTCTTTCCTTTTGTAGCTTGTTCCACCAAACAAGAATATAGTCAGAAAATTCCGTAGTTGCAAGCCTCACCTTTTGGGTCTCCTCATAATTGTTGCATGAGAAAACATTTTCATTTCCCACTCCAAGTATGCCTCCATATCACTTTTTCCTTTGAACGGAGGAATGCTAAGCTTGATTCCTTCAAGCCTACTTGGTCTTGCTACTCCATCATTCCTTCTCCTATTTCTCCTTTCTTCTTCATCTTCAGGATCTTTATTCTCCAACCGGTTCATGGAGATAATTGTTATGTCGTATCATTAATCCTTCCAAATGTTGTACCAATGCTTTCATTTGAAATGGACTAATTCATGCTTCTTGATTTTAATTTTCCTCTTTTGCCATCAATTTGATTTTCAAACCCTTAAATCGGGGCTCTGAATACCAATTGATATGAATCACAAGGGGTGATTTAGGATCTTTAGGGTTAGAACCTTGTAGGAAATTTATGAATTTAGTGATGAGGTGGAAGGAAAGAATCACTCTTCCTAAGGAAGGCAACTCACAAAGGATGTAAAAGTCCTTTGATACAACCAAGGGTTCTTGAATCACTCAAGAATTTAGGAGAATCACTCTCACTAAAATAAAAGAGATAAACTCTAATATTTCTGAATAAAATTCCACTTGTTATTTTTTATAAAAATGGTTCAGCCTATATAGAAGCTTATAAATGGTTCAGCCTATATAGAAGCTTTGCCATCAGAATTACAAAGATTCAATAATGGAAAATAAATGCTAATAATGATTCAGTAACCTAGGAATTGAAAACTACTTAATGGAGACAAATAAAGGCTAATAATGATCCATTAACCTAGGAATTGATACTACTTAATGAATGATTGTAACTGAAATTGTGGTAGCCAAAAGTCAATCAGCTATGCACCTTCTTGGTCTCCCAAAAACTAATAACAAAATTTCCAATTGGGCCCTTATTACAACTTGCAATAAAACCAAACTAAAACTCATTAATTGATTAATCTAAAACACAATTTGGTCAACCAAAAATATGAGTTTCCTTTGCTTCTCTTGCTCTAGCCCTTATCACAGGTCATATTCACATCAACTTTTCAGGATAGTCAATGAAGAAATCACTAACAGTTCTTTCATCAAACTTCTTTTCATGTAGATTATACACTCCTACTTCTACTGGATAACCCCAAATATAGAGGTCTTAAAATGGGTGTTCTTTATGTCCACAGTTCAACAAAGGAAAAGTGAGAAAGAACAAGTTAAAGCTGAGTATTGTATAATTAAGGAGCAATTAACTGACATCATGATAAAGTTATTACATACTCAAGTATTTGAAGGAATGTTGAATTAGGGAGATATGTTGATTAATAATTCAACAATTCATAATTATTGATTCTGTTGGAATGTTAGACCCAACTAATTTTCTATTTTATGTTATAAATATAATATATATATGTACAATTTGTAATAATACCTCTCTTGCTATCATTTTTTTTTCTCTTTATTCTATCCAAGATATTTCTCGTTAACGTATACTACTCTTTGCATTTTTTTTAATATATTTTTTTTTCTGGTAAGAAAAGGCTTCACATTATTATATCATGGAAAAGCTATACCAATCCCGCTTAAATGAAAAATAGAGAAGAGAAGTATTTTGTTAAATTAAAATTTGGGAATATCACCATACATATTTAAGCATAATGAGTTCATAATTGCTTATTCAAAATCTTTGAAAAATAAAATCAATTTAGTAATCCATTTTTTTAACATCTAATATTTCAAATATATCCTAAGACAAAATATGTGAAAAATATATATTATGGATGAACTTGAAATCAAAATCATAGGATGAATGTAAAATAAATCATTGTTATTATGAAAAAGTTAGTTGTATACTTGTTTGTACCTTACATGGAATAATTAGGAGAACGTGTCAAAGCTACTGAATATTGTATTGATTGTTTGATCTTCTCTAACTGTATCATCCGGATAGTGGGCTTTGGAGGTATTTCCAAATCTTCAATGTCGCCTTCAAGCATTTCCACTACTTTATTCATCGAGGGACGATCATTTGGTTTTAATTGTATACACCAAAGTGCAACAATGATCATCTTTTTTACTATTTTCTTTATCTTCTATTTCTTTATCTTCATCGTCTTTGATTTGATTATAAATCCAAAGGGGAAAGTAAAGTTGACTTGACCGTTCTGCATAAGGATTTAGATTTTTCCTCTTACTCGCCATCTCCATCAAAAGCATTCCAAAGCTGTATACATCATCAGCCTTATGAGATATTCCTCCAATATTTTTGTAAAACAATTCTGGAGCCATATATCCAATGGTTCCCCTTGCTGCTGTCATTGTCACAATGCTATTATCAATTGGATATAACGTTTGCCAATCCAAAGTCTGAGATCTTTGGAATGAAGTTTTCATCGAGTAAGATGTTATGGGGTTTGATATCAAAATGCAAAATCTGCATCTCACACCCATGATGGAGATAAGCAATCCCACGAGCCACTCCCACTGATACATTGTATATTTTGTCATAGCTTAAATCTACCCTTCCATCTTTGTTAAAAATAAATTTATCAAGAGATCCATTGGACATGAAATCATACACAAGAGCACGCTTTGACCCACTAATGCAAAATCCAATTAATAGTACCACATTTTGATGATGTATTCTTCCAATAGTTGCCACTTCATTGATAAAATCTTGCCCATTTCCTTTTTATTTGTGTAAAGTTTTGATGGCAATATAAGGGCCACTACGCAACTTTCCCTTAAACACAGAGCCATATCCTCCTTCACCCAACTTGCCTTTGAATCCTCTGGTCATCTTCTTAATTTCCTTGTACGAGTATCTTATAGGACTCAAATGGTTTTGTTCTAGATAATTTTCAATTTTTTCAAACATTGACAAATGTCTCTTTCTCCATTTACATATGAAAACCACAATTAAGAATGGTAGACCAAACAAAACTTTGTAAGCCCAGATAACTACGACAATTCATACAAGAATTTTTAGCTCAGTGATTATAATTAAATAAATAAATAAATATATAAATATTTATTTATTTATAAATGAATTTGATTTTTGTAATTCAGAAAATAAATTTTGGGAAGTTAGGAAATCAGCAAAGAAAATGAGCATCCTTTATTTTCAATAAAACACTACAAGAAAAAACACATTTAGCGATCGAATTTTTTCGATCGCAATTAACGATCGATTTAGCGATCGAGTTAATTCGATCGCAATTTAGCAAGCTGGTTTAACCATCGAAATATGATTTGGTTTCAATTTTTTATTTAGCGACCGAAATAGCGACCAATAGTTTGCGTCGTAAAATTTCGATCGCTAAATCGATGGCTATTCCATACTAAAATAAAAAAATCATTTAGTGATTGATTTAGTGACCGAATTACAAATTGAAATAGTGACCGAATTGAAATCGATCGCTAATGAATAATTTTTTTATTATATTTAAATTTATTTTTTTATAAATATACTTTAATTGTTTTAGTATATTTTTTACAATTCATTTTTTAAAAGTAATTTATTTTTTAAAAATAATTTAATTTTTAAAATATACTTTAAAAATAATTTAATTTTTAAAATATACTTTAAAAATAAACTTTGGTCTCAATATTAACAAAATGAAGATTAACTTTAATTTTAAATTACTAAAATAAAAATATTATTAAAAATAAATCAAATTTATTAAAAATTTAAATTGTAATAAATTAAGACTAGAGTGATATTAACTATTCAATACATTGTTTAAGAAAAGTTTAATAACAAATATTCTTTAATTTATTTTTCAATTGAAAATTTCAATTGAAATTAAATTATATTTTAAAAATTTATATTAAAAAAATTAAACACATCAAATTATCACATTTTAATTCTTCATTAACTTAATTAATTAAAAAATTACAATTTTAATCAAATTATTATAATTTTATTTTATAATACTTTATTTTTAATCTAATTTTTAAATTTATTGCTTTATTATTATTAATTACTTAACCATGGTTGTTGTCATATAATTGATATACCAAAAAAAATTTATATCAATATACATTAGATAATAAATATATTATTTAATTAAATTATTTATAAAAATATATTTATCTTTAGTTAAAATATTTTTTAGTTTAAGTATACTAATTAATATTTTTCATTTTTAACATAATTAATAACAAAGATTAAAAATATACTGCTAGAATAGTTAAAAATTTAAAATTAATCTATTTTATAAATACTAAAAATAAACCATATTTAAATAAATTAAAAATATATTTAAATTTATATTCAACATTCCTCCAAATTTGCTCAATAAATTTATAGGTCACATTTGGAAACTTCATCACTTAAATAACTTCAAAATTATTAAAAAAAAATTCAAAGCCGTTTTCTTGTCAGTTTTTTCAAAAAAATAGTTAATATAAGTTAAGGTTGTGCCTTTTTAAAATTTCAACTTTTTTATATATTGGATTTTCATTAAAAAAATTCTAAAATTGCATGAGAAAATAGAGATTTAATTATACTTTTAATAAATTTAAGATAATACTAGTTTTATTTTTATTTTTAAATATTTATTTTAATTTTTTAAAATAGAGAAACTATAATTTTAGTTTCTAAATACTAAATTTAAAGAATTAAATTTATTATTATTTAATATTTTAATTTTAGTATTAAAAATTTAAATTATATTTTATTAAATTAAAATAATTACAATATAGTTTTCTACTTTGAGAATTAAAAATATAATTAAACTAAAACTGAAAATATTATAATATATTTTTGAACTCTTTTTTATAATATTTTTATCATTATTATATTTTTGGATTAATTATTTTTCCTAATTTTTTATAAAGTCAATTTTAATATTTAAAAGTATTTAACATTTTGAATTCTGAAACTTTTTCTCTATTAGCAACTTTAAAAACATAATATACTAAAAAAGTATTATACATAATTATTTCATCCAAATTTTTAATAATATGATAAGTCATCAAATTCATATATAAAACAAATTTAATGATGGATTAAAATAGAACAACATTTATAAGAGACTATTTACTTATATTTATGATGGATCAAAAATGGAAATATATTTAAGTTTATAATTTTTTTTATGAAACACATTTAAATTTATAATTAACGAAAATAATGAAAATCTTAATCTAATATAATACTTTTAGTAATGTATTTTTTTATAAATTTAAACTTACTTTTTTTAGTTTAGTTTTTAAATTTTATGTATTATTATTGTTAATTGATATACTAGAATAAATTTATATAAAAATAGTCTTTATCTTCAAAATTCACTTCTTCAAATACTATCTTTATATTTTTCTACTGTTTCTTTATAGTTAAGAAGGTCAACATTTGTGCACACACTTAAATATAATATAAAATAAAGAGTATTTGTTTATTCTATTTTATTTCTAATCTATAATTTGAGTTTTTTAAATATATTTTATATTTTTAAAATTAATAATTTTAATGTAGTTATCTAAGTTTTTGATGTGATGAATTTAATTAATTGATATTATCGAACCATTTAATTTGATTTATTATAGTAAAAATCATAAAAATAAATGTTAAAATAATAATAATTATTTTAAATTATAAGAAAATAAATAATAAAAATATAAAATAAAGTATTTTATAAAAGAAGACTAATTATTATAAAGATAAAATAGAATATGGGAGGAAATGAGGATGATAATGTAGTAAAAATGATAGAGTTTAAAAACAATGTAGAATGTGAGAAGTTTAAAAAGAAAAAAAAGTTAAAAAAGGATATATATATATATATATATATATATATATATATATATATATATATATATATAAGTAATTGGATTAAATTTATTATCCCCTCATATATTATTATACATTATTAGCATAATTTTAGTTTAATTAAAAATTAGAATATAAATATACTATACTATACTAATATACCATTATATTATAATATTTATAATTTATTTTCATTGTGTATAAATTTATATTTTAAAATTTTTTCTTAAATATATAAAGATATAAATGTATAAAGATATAAATGTATAAATATATAAATAAATATATAAAGATATAAATACATAAATATATAAAGATATAAATACATAAAGATATAAATATATAAAGATATAAATATATAAAAATATAAATTTATAAATATATAAATATGTAAATATATAAATATATATCTTTAATATTTTGTACATGTAAATATAATTTATATATATTTTTAAACCTTTTTCTAATATTTATTTTTAAAATAAAATATTATTTTAAAATTTAATATTTTAATTTTTAATTTTTTCTTAAATATATAAATATATAAATATATAAATATATAAATATATAAATGTATAAATGTATAAATGTATAAATATATAAATGTATAAATGTATAAATATATAAATAAATCAATATATAAATATATCAATATATAAATAAATCAATATATAAATATATCAATATATAAATAAATCAATATATAAATATATCAATATATGAATAAATCAATATATAAATATATAAATATATCAATATATAAATAAATCAATATATAAATATATAAATATATAAATATATAAATATAAATGTATAAATATATAAATATATAAATATATAAATGTATAAATATATCAATATATAAATAAATAAATATATAAATATATAAATATATAAATATATAAATATAAATGTATAAATATATAAATGTATAAATATATCAATATATAAATAAATCAATATATAAATATATCAATATATAAATATATCAATATATAAATATATCAATATATAAATATATCAATATATAAATATATCAATATATAAATATATCAATATATAAATAAATGAATATATAAATATATGAATATATAAATATATGAATATATAAATATATGAATATATAAATATATAAATATATGAAAATATAAATATATGAATATATAAATATATGAATATATAAATATATGAATATATAAATATATGAATATATAAATATATGAATATATAAATATATGAATATATAAATATATGAATATATAAATATATGAATATATAAATATATGAATATATAAATATATGAATATATAAATATATGAATATATAAATATATGAATATATAAATATATAAATATATAAATATATAAATATATAAAAATATAAATATATAAAAATATAAAAATATAAATATATAAAAATATAAATATATAAAAATATAAATATATATAAATATATAAATATATAAATATATAAATATATAAATATATAAATATATAAATATATAAATATATAAATATATAAATATATAAATATATAAATATATAAATATATAAATATATAAATATATAAATATATAAATATATAAATATATAAATATATAAATATATAAATATATAAATATATAAATATATAAATATATAAATATATAAATATATAAATATATAAATATATAAATATATAAATATATAAATATATAAATATATAAATATATAAATATATAAATATATAAATATATAAATATATAAATATATAAATATATAAATATATAAATATATAAATATATAAATATATAAATATATAAATATATAAATATATAAATATATAAATATATAAATATATAAATATATAAATATATAAATATATAAATATATAAATATATAAATATATAAATATATAAATATATAAATATATAAATATATAAATATATAAATATATAAATATATAAATATATAAATATGTAAATATATAAATATGTAAACATGTAAATATATAAATATGTAAATATATCAATATATAAATATATAAATATATGAATATATGAATATATCAATATTTAAATATATATTAAAATATATAAATATATTTGTATTTATAGATTTTATAAATGTATATATATATATATATAAATATATAAAGATATAAATATATAAATATATAAATATATAAATATATAAATATATAAATATGTAAAGATATAAATATATGTAAATCTTTTAAACGATCCTGTCTTATTGTGGTATCGAAGCTAGAGTGCTCTGAGGTATTAATCCTATTTGGTTTTCTTGTGGGGGGAATAGAGTGTATAAACATGAAGAATCAAAATGATGAGTTTGTCCAAATAGATGGGGCAATCCCTGGTTTAGGATTTATAGTAAGACCCTTACGACCCCCAGGTATGAGTCCTAGTTATAGTCCAAACCTAGCAATAGAATTAACCAAGCAAATTAAGAAACTTAAAAGAAAACTAGCAAGACGTATAGCTCAAAGAGAAAGACTAATGAGAGAAAACCTAGCTAATTATGCTTGGGGTATAACTTGGTACAAGAGTAATATCAAATATCTAGAAGGAAAACTGAAGAACATAAGCCACTTTGTTGCTTAGTTTAAGCTATTAGGTGTTTAGATTTGTATCTTAATTCTAAATCCTTGAGTTTAAAGGGTCTTAGGGACTCTTAACTCTTCGAAAGAATCTGTGTAGCACTGAGAGGTGCTTATACGTTGGTCAGCCCTTAGATCTGGTGGTCCCGGCAGTAAAACCAAGGAGGGGTAGTGAGACTGTTGGTCAGCCAGATAGGCCGTTAAGGCAAAGAGGTGGTCCCGTAGCATGGAGACTCGAGAAAGAGTGAGGATGCCAAATATCCTTAGAACTTTAAGTGATTTAAGATTAAGAAACAAAGATAAACAAATAGTAGTTAAAACACCGCAACAAGAGGCTTCGTCTTCTTCGTCTTCCGTAGATAATAAAGATAAAGAATTACAAATCGCTGAGATAGAAAACTCGTTACATAACTGGTCAATACCTATAGTAAGAAAATGTGAAGTTTATAAACAACATAAATTTTGGTCAACAAATCTAGATGAAATACATATTGTAGAATATAGTTATCCAGGAACTAAAAATAATAAAATCATAAATATTTTAGAACAATCAATTTTAGATTAACATATAAAAGATGGATACAATTTTTTTTATTTAGGATTAATACAAGTAGCAGACAAAACCAAATTACAGTAATAGGAGTAAATAGTCCAATATTAATGTTATTACGAGATATAAGACTTAAAAAATTTAATGATTCTATAATAGCTATTTTAGAAAGTAACTTACATGATGGCCCTGCCTTTTTTAACTGTTATCCAAATTTTTCAATGAATATTAAAAATGACAAGACTAGTAATTCTATAAAATTATATGTACAAATCCTTGAGGAAATTGTAGATGAAGAATCTGGTCCAATACAAATAATTTATAGAGTTTATTATAAAGTAACCAGAATTGATTATAATTACAAAGCCTTAAGATCCTCACCAAAAGATGAAACAATATTAGTAGAAGCTAACCTTAGAAAATCATCAGTTCAAATCCCAAAAAGACTAAGTCATGAAGAAGTAATAAGTAAAATTCCGGAAGAATGGAAATTAGAAGATATTATAGAAGAACCAAAAGTATATAATACTCAAATTAGAGAAATAATACAAGATGGAACTGATATTAGGCTAAGAATGAATAGATCATTATCTTTTAGAAATAAAGAACCTCAAATGATATATGAAGGACAATCGTCAAGACATTTTGTAGATGGATTAACAATAGATTTAGATTTGAAAGGATTAAATAATATTACACCTAGAGTAACAAAACCCGTATATGAAGAGTCAAGAGGAACATAATCTCCTCAATACTCTCCAACTGCTTCACAAATCACTACTGCATAAAAGGCTTTTTACGTCGGTTAAAATGGGTTTTCTACGTCGGTTAAAGCGGCGACATAGATACAGGGGTCATAGAAAGTAAGACTTTCTACGTCGGTTAGTCAGGGAACCGACGTAGAAAGTCTTACTTTCTAACTTTCTATAACCCCAGTATCTATATCGGTTAACAGTAACCGTGATTGTATGTGATATCAATGTCGGTTATGCTTATAACCGACATAAAATGTTAAACTTTCTACGTTGGTTATGTCATTAACCGACGTAGAAAGTACTTTCTACGTCGGTTAATGACATAACCGACGTAGAAAGTGTTATTTTTTTTTACAGAACCTGCATTTTCTTCACAGATCCTACCTTTCTTCGAGTAGACCTGCCTATTCATCATAGTTCCAACCAAATATTCACAGTTCCAAACACTTGTACAGACAGATATGCACAGTTCATATATAGTTTCAGACAGATATGTACATATATGAAACATATTGAAATCAATATATGTACCTCAGTTCCAGACAGTTCATTTACTTAAACGAATGTAAATTTGCTAACTTAAATCAATTCAATCAAAATTGTTACAAGTCAAATTTGCTATGAAGATTGAATACTTAAAAGGAAAGAAGCCCACTACTCTCTAATATCGTCTAACACTTCAATCTTCAATGGAGATGAGTCTGTAAATTCCTACATATTGAAACATTTCACATTTAGAAACCATTTACATAATTGACATATTTGACTTAATTATAGTATATTTACCTCCCTCCATGAGTCAATAATATTTTTGGTTACGATGGTGTGCATGTGCTTCATCACATAATACTCGCACTCATGGCTTCCCGGTTGGCGTGGACACTACAAGTTAAATACATGTCAGATTAACTTTAAATGACAAATTGAACAACAGTAAGAGGAATGTTTGGTCACCTTTGGTGCAATATACGTCAACTTCTTTCTAGCATGAGATGGAAGGCCTTGCAACCTTAGGTGAGCTTCCAAAGCTCTACAAAAGGACAAATAATTTTGGTGTAAGTGCACATATGATACAACAATTAAAAAAAACCAAACTTACGCGTCTATGTGCTTTCTAATATCCAAATCATTTGGTTTATTGTGTAATGAACACAAGAGAATCACAACAAATTGCCGAGGAACAATGATTATGAGCTGCCAATGACCTCTGCATGTTGAAATAATATTAGTAAAATTTCAGTTTTACATAAATGTGCATTAATTTATAAGATGTATACTTACTGATGCAAGTAAGGTGTTGTCGCCGCCATCTGAAAAAGAGAGGCGGTCGGAGCGACGCGATGGTTTTATCGACCCTCTTGTTTTTCGCGTTTTTTATGGGTGGTTACAACGCCTTTAGGTTGTCCGATAACCGGGCTAACCTAGGGGCGAGGTTTTCGAAAGGTGTCCTTGGGTTGTCCGATAACCGGGCTATCCCAAGGACTTATTTATTTTGGGTTCTATGGAGTCGCCACCGATGTTTTTACCGGAAACATCGGAAAAGGTTTTTAAAAGGCGTTGGTTTTCGAAAACCAACTTTGGTCATAAGAACCAGAGTTGGGTAAGGGAGTTAGTTACGTTGTAAAGGAAGTGTTAGTTCCTTTACTACGCCCCTTTCGGGTTCCCTATGATAGGCCAGCTTTTATTGTTAATAAATAAACCAGAAAATATGCTTTTGCCCTTTTTATTATGCGGAATTTAAAAGTATGACTACATGGCCCTAACCTATTGCATAATGTAAATTTAAAGCGATAAAAAGGGAGAGGAAGAGTTTAAACCTCCAAAGCAAGCTTTCTTTTATATTTTCTTTAAAATAAATGGGTGCTTTTTGGCAGCCCTTCACTCTACACAGCGCTGAAACTCTTCTAAACGCCGGAAAATACTCTCAAAGACACTCAGAAACTCCGGAAATGCGTCGGAGGGATTCTAGAGAGAATTTTTAGAGAGAAGGGAGAGCAAATGCTTGAGGTGTGTGGAAATGAGGGGGGGAGGACCCCTATTTATAGGTTTTCGCGCTGTCAGGTGGCGAGACCGCCGGTCTTGTCTGACAAGGTCGAGACCGCCGTCTCGTCCAACGAGACCGCCGTCTCGCCCTGCCAAACGCGGCGAGACCACCGTATGGGGAGGCGAGACCGCCGTCTCGCCCTTCACAGGTGGCAAGACTGCCGTCTCGTCAAGCGAGACGGCGGTCTCGCCACTTGCATGAGGTGAGACGGCGGTCTGGGAAATCCAGAGGGCGGTCTTGTCCCAACAAGGCGAGAAAACTTATTTTTTCGTACAGAAACTCCCTCCTATCCTAGTATGGGGCCTAATAGTCTCTCCTAATGGCTTGTTAGGCTTCGTCCATCTTCAAATAGGAGGTCTTCTGGTCTTTATTTGGAGGCCGGGCAAGATTTGGGGTCTATAGCTGCCCCCCTTTACCCGACCAGTCGACTGCTGGCCTTTTGTGCCAAGGTGATCGACTGGAGGGTAAAGGAGTTGACCCTCTTGCCCAGTTTCCCTTCAGATACTCCGTCTTTGCGGCGGATGATCCTCTGGGGAGATGTTGTGTTGTGCGCTTCCGAGATGCTCCTTTGACGCGGTAGCTGACCCCTTCGGCTGATGAGTACGAACCCCCATCTGGTTTGATGAGTATGAACCCCCGCCCGGTAAGCCCCCCTTTTGTAAGGCCTGATGAGTACACACCCCCATCTGGTGTTAAGCCTCCGGATGCTCCATCTTGCAGTAGCTGATCCTTTGGCTATGGTGGCAGCTTACTGCTCTAGCTCATGCGCCAGTGTGAAACCTTGGGTTGCTCCTTTGACGCGGTAGCTAACCCCTTGGCTGACGAGTATGAACCCCCGTCTGGTTATGTGCGTCTGGATGCCTCTTCTTGCGGTGGCTGACCCTTTGGCAATGGTGGCGGCTTACTGATTTTGATCATGCGCCGAGCGTTGAGATGTGCTTTCTTTGTTTTTGTCTTTTTCTGGGAATGGTCATCCGGTCTGTGCTGGGGATTCCGTTGGTGTTCATCCAACTTTGTTGGTTGCTGGGGATTCTTTGTTTTTGATCCATTTTGGTAGTGATCATCCGACTTTGCTGGTTGTCGGGGATTTTCGATGAGTGCCTCTTATGTAGGCAGGAATCCTCTTGAAAATTTTGCTGATTTTAATGGTGCCTCTGAGCAGGCAGATAGTCCATTGAGTTTCTGGTAATGCCTCTGAGTAGGCATATGCTTCATCGGAAGTGAAGACTTTTGGCTGCATTTGTTTTGCCTCTGACTAGGCTGATATTCCCTTATGGGGATGCTCGCTCTTGCTTGTCAGGTCTTGCCTATGCGTAGGCAAATGACATTCTGAGGATGAATCTGAAGTTTTGCCTTTGCAGTAGGCTCACTGGGGATGATCTTTCTCTTTTTGGTGATCCACCGGGGAATTGATTGCCTTCCCGGGGATCTAATTTTGATTTTCCCCCCTGAGGGAATGGAGTTTTGACTCCTTGTTGGATGTTGTTGGTATGAGATGGCTTTGCCGATACTCTTGTTTCATTGGGATTTCCGATTCCTTCTTTTTCGATGATTTTTCCTTTTCTGAGGTGACCCACTTATAAATTTTATTGATTGCCTAAAAGTTAGGATTGATTTCGCCTTTTTTCGCGATTTATTTCTTTTTTATCGCGATTTTGAAATCTAGCTTTTTTAGGATAATGCGTAAGCCTTTTTACTTTTTAGTCTCTTTTTATTACGCTGGCTTTTTTTCTTTTTTGGAGGGTCCACTAGTGAGGAAGTTTTCTTTTTTTGGTGATCCACCAGGGAATTAGTTGACTTCCTAGTGATCTTTTCTTTTCAAGGGATGGAGTCCTGGCTCCTTCATTAATGTGATGCAAGCTATACTTGTGAAGCTCTTATTCTACTGGGGATGGTGATTTCATATTCTTCCTCTTTGTAGGGAGATCCATCTGGGGATTTTTATTCGGCCTTTTCTGTCATGGCCTTTTTTTGACATCTGCTAGAGATGAAAGGGTTTTCTTCTTTTTTCTTTTTTGTTGAGCCCTTGATGGTTTGGACTCTTTTGACTGTTGATGATGATGGGCTCTTGAAGCCTTTATTCTCCATTGGGAGTGTGGAGGAGACTTTAGGTGAGTGTGCTCGATGACTCATGTAGTGGTAATGTTGAGCAGTGAGGAGTGTTTTTGTTTTGCCTTCGGAGTAGGAAGGGATCCTCTTGGGGATAACTAAGCCTTTCCGTCGGCTTTTATGATATTTCATGTTTGTGCCCTCTTTTATTGGGTAGAAGAGTGATGATTGGAGCTTTGGCTTCTAGAAGCTTTTTATGACAACTCGCTCTTCTTTCTTGAGGGAGAGCAATGTTTGGAGGCTTATTACTTTCTTGTGCCTTCTTTTCTGGGTAGAAGGATGGTAGCTGGAGCTCTTGATTTTCAGAAGCTCTTATTCTGCTGAGTCGCTTGATCGACGACTTGCTCCGTTTTCTTGAAGGCTTTATTTTGGAGAATCAGTCTCGGTGATCCTGTTTTCAATCACAAACATGGAGCTAGTCTCCTTATATGAATGCTTTTCATTTTTGTTTTTTATTTGAAGTAATTTTTATTTCTTTCATTTTTTTATCTTGACAAAGTCGTCTTGTGCGACTACTTGTGTGTGGATGCCCTAAATGCAATCTATTCTTTTTTATTGATGTATCTGGAAAAGTGACTGGCATTCTCCTGCTGGACTTTCATGATTATGATGAAGGACCCCTCTCTTTTATTCATTTTTTGGTTTAACCCTATCTTTTGCCTAGACCGCCCTTTTGGGGTTTTCGGTCTAGCGGGCTGCCTTAATTCTTGCCTAGGATGTCTTAGCGGGCTTTTTCCTTTTTTATGAATGCCCTAACCTTTGCCTAGACCGCCCTTTGCGGGTTTTTGATCTAGCGGGCTACCCTAACTTTTGCCTAAGAATCTCCTAGCAGGCATTATTCTTTTTATTGTCATTTTTTCTTTCTCTTCTTTTTTTGAGAGATAAGAGCCTATCATATGCGTGCAATGTTTGCGATATGCATCCTATAATACTATTTCAATTAATTTTTCAAAAGGATTATTCAATGTGCTTTTACTTCTGATGAGCTTCTGACGTTATGTGCTTTCGTCAACATGATAGGTTGTACCGATTTCGCCGTCTTGACTTTGTCGTGACCGAAGAATGATTGTGTTGATTTCAGAGCGCCTTGCCATGTCAGTGCACCCCTCCCTTTCCTTGGGGATGTCAATCCTCCTATTGATTACTATCTCCACATTTCCCTACTAATTACTAGAATGTTGTAGTAGTAAGGGTCAAGAGAAGAAAAAGAAGAGGATATTTAATTCAAAGGCTTGTGTTTTAGAATTGTTTTATTTTGACAGAAAATGGTTTTTGTAAGCACGGCTAGCCAAGGTTGGTTAGAGTGTTTAGGCTAGTTTAAACAAACGTTTTGTTTATGGAGTGTCGTCTTATTCTATGGCGCTTGCTATGACTGATTGACTTCCCTAGTCTACCCTTTGGGTTTTCAGCCTAGGATGTTGTGCTATGTCCTAACTTTTGTCTAGGTTTCATTTTTCTTGCTTTGGGAAACCTAGCAGACTTTATTTTGTAACCCTAACTTTTGCCTAGGCTACCCTTTATGGTTGTTCGGGTTTCCTAGCGGGTTTACCCTAACTTTTGCGTAGCCCCCTTTAATGGGTTTCCTACCGGGTATCTTGCCTTTTTCTTTGGCCTTTGGCTTTTATGGGCTTATTTTAACATTGGCGAAACACGACTTTACTTATGACGAGGTAAAACTTTATTTTGTTCTTCTAGTCAATCAGTGGTGATGGATTTGACTTTTATTTTGGTCAATGGCGCATTTTGATTACCTTGACGCATTTTTGAAAATGTTTGCTTAAACATGGTTATTAATGAGGTTTAGATATGAATAACAAGAAGAGAAGCAGATAGTAAGAATGACATTCTTTGTAATTAATAGGGAAATATGTGCCCTACAATGCTCGGGGGTCGGGCTAGCCCCGAGGAGTAATCTCTAATAGTCATTGGATTTACAAACCCTAAGAATCAGAAGGAGAACACCTAATGACTAAAGTCGCTTTTGACGCTTGAACCCCTCTATATGGGAAAATCTGATTCAAGGTGTCGAGGGGAGACTTCCCTTTTCTCCGTGCAGCTTGATCCTTTGTAGGGTAATGCTTTAAAGGATTGTTTTTTAAATTTGGTGGCTCCCTTATTCCTTGAGAGTTTCTAATGAGCCCTTGGTTTGGGCGGCATCCATATTTTCTCATCACGTGAGTCACCTTCATATTGTTGGGGAAGTCTTTTCATATTTCTAAGGTCTTCTTCCGCCACATCCATTCAAGGTAGGACAGATGATTTGCTGATCTGAATGTCGTCTCTAGCTCAAACTGTGACTAGCTTGTTGCTCTTCATCTTATTTCGATTCATGGAAAGCACATTGACTAATCCTTTCTTTTTATTATCTTATTTAAAGTGAGCATGATTTATGCAAATTATGAATGTAATAGGTGGTTGAAGAGATGATGAAAACAAACAGTTTTATTTATTTCATCCAGACAATGTACATTCTTCAATGCAATGTTTCAAAACACATTTTGAACCCATAGGCGAGTTAGAACTTCTATTTAATTTCTCTTTTTTTTTCTGTGCATGGCATGCGAATGCCTTACCCTCTTTTCATGGTATTGAGGAATGTTCACTTTCTTCAACTGTCTATTGTTAGATGCATGTTATGAGGATGAAGTTTGGTGGATGCATATGTATGCAAGTGTTTGTTTTTTCCTAAACATTATCATGTTTTATTTTCTAACATGATGTATGATAGTGTTTGGGATTTTGTATTTTTGTATGAGGATGACGGCATGAAGAATACCAGTCGCTTTCTAGAATGCAAAGAGATTTTTATTATTTAAAATGAATGATTTATGAGATGGATATTCCTTAAGACAATGACTTAGGTATCCTCCTTAAAGCTTACGCTTTGTGGGGTATCATACCCACCTCGGTGTAATGGTTCCTTCCCCATCACCGACTTGACAATTATAATGGGAGTCACCCTCACACCTTAGCACACTTGTCCCTTCCTTGTCGTGAAGGTCACAAATATGCTCGGGGCCTCTTTCGCCATTGTCTTAGGGATATCTAGTGCTCCCTAGAATGAATGTATTTATGCATGCACCAGTGCAAAAGGGCAGTAGATGTTCAAAGTGCGATAACTTTTGACTGAGATGTTCGATTTGGACGTACAGCATGTCAAAACGAAGAGAAAAGGGTGAAGAACCAAGCTGCAGATTCCCAAAGGGGATTTGGCTCAGTAATTTTCTCAAAAAACGCCTCTAAGACCCCGTTTTTAGGGATTTATTAAAATGATGCGTATGCATACTTTCCTTATGCATTTATTTTCTTTCTTGGTTTTTCCATATATGATGTGATATGAATGATACGACTTTGTCAAAATTATTTTTATAAATGTTTTGATTTTGTTATTATTATTTTATTTATTTTGGATTTATTTTTTTATTTTTTTAAGCCTTTTATCTCTTTTGTCGGAACTGCGTGGCTACTTAGCTTACAAAGAACCTGAAACCAGGCTAGCTAAAAGGCAGACTGTCCGAGATAAAATGTGGCTTTATGCGAAAAATATTTAGCGTCTCTTATCTCTTCTGTCGGATTGTGTGGCTACTTAGCTTACAAAGAACCTGAAACCAGACTAGCTAAAAGGCAGACTGTCCGAGATAAGGGCGTTTATTGCAAAAATATTTTTTTGTGATTTTTTTTTGTTTGTTTATGCTATGCAATAGACAAATGCAACAAACAGATGCGCACACAATTCGATCATCCGCGAACAGGCGAGAATTCGTTTTTATCATGAGGTAGGGTTTTCCTGCAGAAAAGTGCATTGGCGAGGGTTGGTTCTAACTGTTCTCACCAGGCTAAGGCCCCCAAGGTGCCCCCATTATAGGGTCCCCACTCTCCAGCCGTCCGACCATGCTTAGCACTAAGGTCATAGTCAGTCTTATTGCCAAAAGAGGAAGGTTATCACCTTGAGTGGTGGTTTCCGATCACACTGGTGGGCTCAAGGCCCTCACTACAGCGAACCGTACCTGCCACCCACTCCCTATGGTTGTCTCACTTGCCCCCGGGTATAGAGGGAACTGTTGTGTGCAAGGGTTTGTGTACATTTTGTATATCAAACAATTTGCATAATTGTAAACAAACAACAGTTATTAAAGCCAAGCATTTAAAACATGTTATGATACAAGTTAAGGGCAAAAGTGTTATTTTCTTGGTTTACTTATTTTTTTTTTAAGCCGGCCCATCACTAAATGGAATCAACTCTCAAGGCTTCCCCAATGGAGTCGCCATCTGTCGCCGCCGTCTGAAAAAGAGAGGCGGTCGGAGCGACGCGATGGTTTTTTCGACCCTCTTGTTTTTCGCGTTTTTTATGGGTGGTTACAACGCCTTTAGGTTGTCCGATAACCGGGCTAACCTAGGGGCGAGGTTTTCGAAATGTGTCCTTGGGTTGTCCGATAACCGAGCTATCCCAAGGACTTATTTATTTTGGATTCTATGGAGTCGCCACCGATGTTTTTACCGGAAACATCGGAAAAGGTTTTTAAAAGGCGTTGGTTTTCGAAAACCAACTTTGGTCATTAGAACCAGAGTTGGGTAAGGGAGTTAGTTACGTTGTAAAGGAAGTGTTAGTTCATTTACTACGCCCATTTCGGGTTCCCTATGATAGGCCAGCTTTTATTGTTAATAAATAAACCGAAAAATATGCTTTTGCCCTTTTTATTATGCGGAATTTAAAAGTATGACTACATGGCCCTAACCTATTGCATAATGTAAATTTAAAGCGATAAAAAGGGAGAGGAAGAGTTTAAACCTCCGAAGCAAGCTTTCTTTTATATTTTCTTTAAAATAAATGGGTGTTTTTTGGCAGCCCTTCACTCTACACAGCGCTGAAACTCTTCTAAACGCCGGAAAATACTCTCAAAGACACTCAGAAACTCCGGAAATACGTCGGAGGGATTCTAGAGAGAAGTTTTTAGAGAGAAGGGAGAGCAAATGCTTGAGGTGTGTGGAAATGAGGGGGGAAGACCCCAATTTATAGGTTTTCGCGCTGTCAGGTGGCGAGACCGCCGGTCTCGTCTGACAGGGTCGAGACCGACGTCTCGTCCAATGAGACCGCCATCTGGGGAAGCGAGACCGCCGTCTCGCCCTTCGCAGGTGGCAAGACCGTCGTCTCGTCAAGCGAGACGGCGGTCTCGCCACTTGCATGAGGCGAGACGGCGGTCTGGGAAATCCAGAGGGCGGTCTCGTCCCAACAAGGCGAGAAAACTTATTTTTTCGTACAGAAACTCCCTCCTATCCTAGTATGGGGCCTAATAGTCTCTCCTAATGGCTTGTTAGGCTTCGTCCTGTTAGAATCGCGCAGCGGAATGTTCGCGTGGTCGGACAAAAACCAAGAGGGGGGTGAATTGGTTTCTTAATAAAAATGAGGTTTTCAAAATTTTCCCCAAATTTTACCGATTAAAAACTGCGTAAATGTAAATAGAGAAGAGTAGAGAAGATTACACAGTAGGTTTATACTGGTTCGGATCAAAAGACCCTACGTCCAGTTGCTAATCACTCAAAAGAGGATTAACGCTGTCACTAAGAACAAATTGTTACAAATAGATTACAAATGAACAGATAAAGATCATAATACACCTCTCTTGAAATCCACAAGAGATGATCAACAGCTTTCCCTGGAGACGGCACAACACACAATCCACTAAGAACTCCACTTAGTGATTCTTATCGCTTCTAGCCTCACACCAGGTTTCCAAAAGCCCCGAAGAACAGACTTTCCCTGGAGACTAGCACAACACACAATCCACTAAGAACTCCACTTAGTGATTCTTATCGCTTCTAGCCTCACACCAGGTTCCAAAAGCCCCCTTTCCTTGCAACAAACAGCTTCTCCGGCACTCACAACACTTAACTTTTGTATGGAAAGAGTTGTTCTTGTTTTCTCGAGTGCCAAAGCAGAGTTTAAGTAGGGAAATTAGGGTTTAGGAATTGGGATTTCGAAACTAGGGTTCTTGGTAATTGGGTTTTCGAAAATAGGGTTAATTTGAAATTTAAAAACAAAAACAGACTGAAATAATCGATTAAATGGAGTTTTAATCGATTAAAACAGAGCCAAATACGCAGAACCCAATCCTCTCTGGTTTAATCGATTATTTGGTGAAATAATCGATTATTTGACCTTTTAATCGATTATTTTGATGTTTTAATCGATTAAAACAGTGAGTATATGTTGAAAATGGTTTTCTCACTGTTTTAATCGATTATTTCCCTATATAATCGATTAAAGCCGAGCCTGCATGATAAATTTGAGCATTTTGAAGCTTCTAAGTTACGTACTATGTACCGGCTATCTTAGACTCTATAATTACAGACTCAATCAAACTAAAACAGAGTTATTACAATACAAAAATCATCAATCTTCAATCTTCAATACTCTAAGTCTTTAAGCTCTTGGATCATCATCAAAATCAACATTCTTCATGATCATTATTTGCAACATCAAGTCCTTGAATGTTCAACAATCTCCCCTTTTTGATGATGATCAAAATTATCTTTTTAAAGCCCTTGTAATAACCTCGTTTTATCCGTCATACTAACAAACACATTAAACATACCAGATAAAATTTAATATTGAATCATAGGCTTTAAATTTTTCTCCCCCTATTTTGATTATAATCAAAAAGAACTCGCAACATCAATAATAAGAGCTCCCCTTCAAAATATGCATAAGTTAGAGAAAGCTCCCCTCAATCATAGCATGAAAGAAACATCATAATCATGCATCCATTACAACATCAAGAAAATAACAAAAGAAAATCGATTTTCTTTATATCGTCATGTATTTTAATCGATTATTTCCAGCAATTAATCGATTATCGTAGGCATTTAATCGATTATTTCACGAAATAATCGATTATTCCAGAGGAGAATTCTCTGCTTTTGGACGTTTTGATGAAAAATAATCGATTATTACTTCCAAGTAATCGATTATTCCGAGGCTATATCAAGTTTTTAAGGTTTTTGCACATTATAACCTATGAATATCCTGCATCACGAATTTAATCATAACAATCATCCAAAAACAGTCAAATTAAGCAGAATTTAAGCTATTTCTAATATCCCTAAGTCTATTCTAAGATCATATAATCTATCCTTTGGTAGAGGCTTAGTAAATATATCTGCTAATTGATGTTTAGTGTCTACATACTCTATTCTTACAGCTTCCTTTGCTGATATGATCTCTTAAAAAGTGATGTCTAATTTCAATATGTTTAGTCCTAGAGTGCATTACCGGATTCTTAGTTAGATTGATTGCACTCGTATTATCACACATTAAGGGTATGTCATTTAAATATATACTATAATCCTCTAACTCGTTGTTTCATCCACGTAATTTGAGCACAACAACTACCAACTGCAATATATTCAACTTCAAGTGGTAGATAAAGCTACACATGCTTGTTTCTTAGAATGCCATGATATTAAGGATGAACCTAACAAATGACATGTTCCACTAGTGCTTTTCCTATCAATTTTACATCCACCATAATCAAGCATCGAATATCCTAATAAACTAATACAAGCATCGGACTGATACCACAAGCCAAACCCAGATAGTTCCTTTTAAATATCTTAAAATATGTTTTACCGCAATTAGATGAGATTCTTTAGGACAAGCCTCGAAATCTAGCACACACACATGCATGTAATGCATAATATCGGTCCGCTTGCAGTAAGATATAACAGTAGATCCTATCATACCTCTATACATAGTTTGATTAACTTCCAAACCTCGATTCATCCTTGTCTAGATAGCATGAAGTTCCCATGGGTGTGTTAGCTTCCTTTGAGGTGTCCATCCCAAACTTTTTGAGAATTTCCTTGCAGTATTTAGTTTGAGAGATAAAAGTGCCATCTTTAAGTTGCTTGATTTGAAGTCCAAGGAAGAATGTTAATTCTCCCATCATAGACATTTCAAACTCTCCCCGCATAATCTTAGCAAATTCTACACACAAAGAATTATCAGCTTGATCCAAAAATAATATCATCAACGTATACCTGGACCAATAAGATATGTTCTTTAACTTTCTTAATAAACAAGTGTAGAATCAATTTTTCCTCTTGAAAAATCATTTGCAATTAGGAAACTACTTAATCTTTCATACCAAGATCTAGGAGCTTGTTTTAATCCATATAATGCTTTCTTCAATTTGAAAATATGATTAGGATTATTAAAATCTTCAAATCCAGGGGGTTGCTCTACATACACTTCTTCTTTGATAAAACCATTTAAAAATGCACTCTTAACATCCATTTGATATAATTTAAATTTCATCATAGATGCATAAGCAAGAAGTAGGCGTATAGCCTCTAACCTGGCCACAGGAGCATAAGTTTCATCATAATCTATACCTTCCTCCTGACAATAGCCTTTTGCAACAAGTCTGGCTTTATTCTTTGTAATATTACCATCTTCATCAAGCTTATTTCTGAATACCCATTTAGTTCCAATAACTTGATGTGACTCTTCTCTTGGGATTAGTTCCCAGACTTGATTCCTTTCAAATTGGTTAAGTTCTTCTTGCATGGCTATGCACCATTGATCATCTTTAAGTGCTTCCTCAATGTTTTTAGGTTCAATCTGTGATACAAAAGCAACAGACATACATAAATTATTCATATTTCTAGTTCTTACCCCTTTTGAGATGTCACCTATGATATTGTCCATTGAGAGTCCTTTAGGTGATTGCCATTCTTTTGCTAATTGAGGAGTTTGAGAAGGCACATTATCTTCCAAGTATAATTCATCAAGGGCCTCTCTTATATATTCATCATCACCTGCAAGTCTTTTATTTGACTCAAGAGGATTTCCCCAAGGTCTACAATCTCATCAAAGGTAACATGTATAGATTCTTCTATATTCAAAGTTCTCCTATTAAACACTCTATATGCCTTGCTAGTTAAAGAATAACCTAGAAAAATGCCCTCATCGGCTTTTGAATCGAATTTTCCTAGATTGTCCTTTCCATTATTTAGCACAAAACATTTACATCCAAAAATCTTTAAATGTGCAACATTAGGTTTTCTACCATTAAACAATTCATATGGAGTAGATTTAATAATTGACCTAATGAGCATTCTATTTAACACATAACATGCCGTACTAACAAGATCAGCCCAAAAATATTTAGGAACATTAGATTCATTTAACATAGTTCTTGCAAGTTCCTCTAATGATCTATTTTTCCTCTCAACTACACCATTTTGTTGGGGAGTCCTAGGAGCAGAAAAGTTATGTAATATACCATTTTCCTCACAATAATTTTCAAACTTTTCATTTTGAAACTCACCACCATGGTCACTTCTTAAAACTTTAATTCTTAGGTCTTTCTCATTTTGTATTTGTTTTGCAAATTTCCTAAAGACCTTAAAAGCTTCACTTTTCGTAGTTAAGAAAAATGTCCAAGTGTACCTAGAGTAATCATCAACAATTACAAGTCCATAATAATTTCCACCAAAGCTTTTTATCCTAGAAGGTCCAAATAAATCTAAATGTAATAATTCTAGGGGTTTTGAAGTGGAAATCACATTTTTTGATTTAAAAGACGATTTTACTTGTTTACCTTTTTGGCATGCATCACACAATCTATCTTTTTCAAATTTTAACTTAGGCAATCCAATAACTAAGTCTTTTGATATCAATTTATTCAAGTGATGCATATTTATATGAGCCGCTCTTTTATGCCATAACCAAGGGTTCTCTTCCTTAGCAACTAAACATGTTATGCTAGACTCATGTAAACAATCCAAATCAATCCAATATATGTTGTTATGCCTAACGCCTTTTAATTCTACTTTTTCGGAATCTACTAAATGTATGGTGCAAAATTTGCTTTCAAAAGTTACCTTGAATCCTTTGTCACACAATTGGCTTATGCTAAGAAGGTTATGTTTTAATCCATCAACAAGAAGCACATCCTTAATCTCCAATGTGTTTGCACCACCTATGTTTCCAATTCCGAGAATCTTCCCTTTGTTGTTATCCCCATAAGTCACATATCCTTGTTCTTTGGCTTTGAAACTTACAAATTTCGTTTTATCTCCAGTCATATGTTTTGAGCATCCACTATCAAGATACCACATAGACTTCTTTGATTTGGAAGTTTCCTACAAAACAAGAACATATAAACTTAGGTCCCCACAACTTTTGGGTCCTTGGGGTTAGAGACATAACAATCTATTTAAATACTGCAAAACTTCTTTTAATTAATCTGCTGGTTTAATTAATCTGTTAAAAGAATTTTTTAATCTGTTAAAATTGCAGTTTTAATCTGTTAAAACGTCTTTTAATCGATTGAAACGCAGTGTAGAAAAATTTTTAAGTTGTTTTAATCGATTGAAATGAGTTTTTAATCGATTAATATGCTGGAAAAAAAATTTAGGTTGTTTCAATCGATTGAATCGAAATTTTAATCGATTAAAATGAGTTCTGATCGGTCATAACTAAATTCTGATCGATCATAACTGATTCTGACCGGTCATAATAAAAATCTGATCGGTCATCCTGACCCTTTAAGTGATTTTAATCGATTAAAACGTGTTTTAATCGATTGAAAAGAATTCTGATTGCTTATAATTTGATTCTGATCGATCATCCTGACCCTTTAAGTGATTTTAATCGATTAAAACGTGTTTTTAATCGATTTAAACGTTTCTGACCGCTCATAATAAAAATCTGATCGGTCAACATGAGTTCTAAATGGTTTTAATCGATTAAAAACCAGTTGAATCGATTAAAATGCTGTAAAAACACTTCTTTGAACAATCTAAGTGATTTTATTTGGTTCTTTCAAAACTGCATCAGTTAAAAACATGTTTAAGAAAGCTTTTGTAAAAATACTATGTTTTTAGTTGTTTAAAACACTTTTAGATGCATTTTGCAAAAATCTTTAAGTGAAGAACCTTCATGCAATAGAAAAGATGAAATGATTTTACCTAAGCATTCTGTTTAAAACATACAAAATGATCCATTTTCTTTGAATAAATAAAAGAGACAAACAATTCATTTAACTATAGGAACCCAAACATATTTTCCTTTAGGAACTCCAAAATGTTTAATTTTACACTTATTTGAAGTGTGACCTTGTTTCATACAATAGAAGCATGCATTTGAAGTAGTTTTAGAACAATATACATTATTAACATGACATGCTCTAGTTCCTTTTTCTACCCATACTCTTTTCCTTTTAGTTTTACTCTTTTTCAAAGAAACTCTATGATTTTCATTATTTTGAGCAAATACCATTTCATTCTTCTTAAGATCATCAATTTCTTTTTCGGCTTTGTCAAGCAAATGATTAAGAATATCTATATCATATTCATGCTCTTTACATTTTGCACATGCTAAGTCCTCATTCTCATCTAAGCATATACTTTTAATATTAGCTACCTCCTCTTCTTCTAAGCATGCAATTTTCAATTTTAAGGACTCATTTTCCTTTTCCGATTTTCTTAGATTCTTCTTTACAATTTTATATTCCTTTTTCATATCCATAAATGCAGTAAATAACTCATTATAAGCATTTTGCAATTCATCATGGTCATTTTCTTCATTAGAGGATGAATCGGAATCACTAACCTCAAAATCCGAATAAACGTTGTTATTTGCCATCAAGCAAATGTTTGCTTCAATTTCTGAGTCGCTTGATTCTGAATTTGAATCACTGTCATCCCAAGCAATATATGCTTTCTTCTTGAATTGCTTTTTGCCCTTGTGTTCATCATTTTTCTTGTTTGGGCATTCGGTCTTCATATGCCCCGCTTCACCACAACCAAAGCATTTTATATTAACTGAAGAATTTTCTTTTACCTTTCCCTTACCTTTGAAAGGATGTCTTCCTTTTGCTTTCATCATCTTGGTGAACTTCTTTATAAAAAGACTCATCTCTTCTTCATCAATTTCGGAGTCTTCTTCTTCTTCTTTCTTATATTTGCTTTTTGAAATCTCGGTCTTGAAAGCTAGGTTCTTCTTTTGATATTGACCCTCTTCCTCATTTAGTCTTCCAAGGTCAAGTTCATGCTCCCTAAGCTTTCCAAATAACGCCGCCATAGACATAGTGGCAAGATTTTGTGACTCCGAGATGGCCGTCACCTTTGGTTGCCATTTCCTATCCGGAGATTTCAAAATTTTAACATTTAATTCATCAACGTCAAAAATTTTACCTAGTCCTAGTGAGATGGTTCACGATATGAGTGAAACGCTTCGTACGTCAAATATCGTTTCGCCCGGTTGCATCCGAACATTTCGTACTCTTGAATTAGAGAATTTTTACGCGCTCTTTTGACGTCGTCGCTTCCTTCGTGGGTCACCCTTAGCATTTCCCACATTTCCGTGCACTTTTACAAACCGAAATTCTATAAAACTCATCAAGGGTTAGAGCAGATGAAATAATGTTTCTAGCCCTAACATCAAATTGTGCTTTTCGACTTTCGTCTCGCAGTCCATCTAGAAATAGGTTTAAGAACGTCAACACCGTTCTCGTAATTTTAGGAACAAATGGACCGTTTAAAATTGCGTCCCAAACGCCTCTATCAACGTACTCTAAAAATATTTGCATACGTACTTTCCAAAAAGGATAATTTTGACCCGCAAAAGTGGGGGTCTCGTTGATAGACGCACCTTCGCAAAAGTTTGATTTTGTCCGCCATTTTCGAAAAGTTTGAATGACTATCAAAGCAAGCTCGATACCACTTGTTAGAATCGCGCAGCTGAATGTTCGCGTGGTCTGACAAAAACCAAGAGGGGGTGAATTGGTTTCTTAATAAAAATTAGGTTTTCAAAATTTTCCCCAAATTTTACCGATTAAAAACTGCGTAAATGTAAATAGAGAAGAGTAGAGAAGATTACACAAGAGGTTTATACCGGTTCGGATCAAAAGACCCTACGTCCAGCTTGCTAATCACTCAAAAGAGGATTAACGCCGTCACTAAGAACAAATTGTTACAAACAGACATTACAAATGAACAGATAAAGATCGTAATACACCTCTCTTGAAATCCACAAGAGATGATCAACAGCTTTTCCCTGGAGACTGGCACAACACACAATCCACTAAGAACTCCACTTAGTGATTCTTATCGCTTCTAGCCTCACACCAGGTTTCCAAAAGCCCCGAAGAACAACTTTTCCCCAGAGACTAGCACAACACACAATCCACTAAGAACTCCACTTAGTGATTCTTATCGCTTCTAGCCTCACACCAGGTTCCAAAAGCCCCCTTTCCTTGCAACAAACAGCTTCTCTGGCACTCACAAGACTTAACTTTTGTATGGAAAGAGTTGTTCTTGTTTTTTCGAGTGCCAAAGCAGAGTTTAAGTAGGGAAATTAGGGTTTAGGAATTGGGATTTCGAAACTAGGGTTCTTGGTAATCGGGTTTTCGAAAATAGGGTTAATTTGAAATTTAAAAACAAAAACAGACTGAAATAATCGATTAAATGGAGTTTTAATCGATTAAAACAGAGCCAAATACGCAGAACCCAATCCTCTCTGGTTTAATCGATTATTTGGTGAAATAATCGATTATTTGACCTTTTAATCGATTATTTTGATGTTTTAATCGATTAAAACAGTGAGTATATGCTGAAAATGGTTTTCTCACTGTTTTAATCGATTATTTCCCTATATAATCGATTAAAGCCGAGCCTGCATGATAAATTTGAGCATTTTGAAGCTTCTAAGTTACAGACTATGTACCGGCTATCTTAGACTCTATAATTACAGACTCAATCAAACTAAAACAGAGTTATTACAATACAAAAATCATCAATCTTCAATCTTCAATACTCTAAGTCTTTAAGCTCTTGGATCATCATTAAAATCAACATTCTTCATGATCATTATTTGCAACATCAAGTCCTTGAATGTTCAACACGTCCATCTTCAAATAGGAGGTCTTCTGGTCTTTATTTGGAGGCCGGGCAATATTTGGGGTCTACAGGTGCTGAGTAGACTTCTTTGCCCCCATTTTGAAATGTCTCTATTAAGTACGTTTGCACCTCTTCAGCTTTATTCCCAACGGACTGAATAGCAACAGGGTCAAAAATAAAGTTATAAAATAATGTACCAGTGAGAATATCAAAAATATGTAAATTTACTTACAATTCCCAAAGTTGCAACACTAATACACATAGCATATCAATACCAGCGAGAATATCAAAAATATCCCTTTGGAGTAAGAAGAAAGGGATCGTCTGGGTCCTGCATACGACTTCAGGTGGCATATCTAACTGTATGGGAGTGGTCCTGATAGTCGCTGCTAGTGCACCGAGTCGCTGTAAAGCACTCGATGGTGGTGGTGATTCATGCACAACTTCCTTTGCTTTTTCAGCCTCTTTCTATACAAGTACAAAAAATAAATAACATTAATATACATCAACATATCAAAAAATAATAAGTAAAAGGGATAAATGCATGACACAACCTCGTGCATGTGTCGGGATGGGTCTTGTTAATGAAACCGGCCATAAGATAAAATTTCCAGGTGCCTGTCCCATTGTTTGAACCTCTTCGATGGGAATAGGGATTGGGGCAGCAGCATCCCGAACATCTACAACCACCACTCTTATCATATCATGTCCAATACTCTGGTGGTGGACGGTTGACCCCAATGCATACATTTTCCCTAAGGTAAATAAATGATAAAATATTTTAGACTATATAATGCTTAACAGTGTACCAAATACATGTCAAAGATATAATACGTACCATATGCCACCAAATGCTCGGGAGGACCCGCAACATACAACTCACAGTCAGCAGTGTCGTAGGAGCAACCTCTCGCCCTCTATCGGAGCATCACAACTCTCCTTTGTGGCCGACATGAATCGTGGATGCCTCTCATGCGGGGACGTAAGGTTGAGAGGACAAAGATGCCAACTCTGCTCACATTGAGCTCAATAACTCTGCCTTCAAGTCAGAGTACACCTCATCTCGAATCTCCTTCCTAATTTGTTGTTTGAGGGACTCAAACTCCAACTCATTCAGATGCCTCAAAGTATGAGTTGCCACGGATGGGGCACCAAAGTACTGTCTAATGCCCACCCCTCGTCCAGCAGTACAAACATGTCCAGGATGCTCTGGGGTACCAATGGCTACTGCCAATATATCCTGACGGCCATGTGGGTGGAATGATCCCTGAGTGCTCTGCTCAATCAACTCATCCTACAACATAAAGGAAGGATTTTTTAGCAAATACATATGCCTATTGTAGTATAACATATATAATTAGTTTAGGATATGCTACTTACAATACATTGAGCTACAACATTAGTTTGCTCAGATAAGTAATTCCCTGATGAGTTCTGGCGAGCTCTCTTCCATTTATCATGGCGTGAAGGGCGAGTGACAGAACTCACAACCGAGTCATCTGAAGGTTGACTTGAAGATGTCTCCTTCATCATCTTCTCCTCCAATTTCTCATAACCCCCACGAGACAACCTGTGGGGGTGGATATTCTTTCTCTAAATATCCTATGCCTTCTACCGCTTGGCCTGTTGCATTCCATGTTAAATACCAGATTTAAAACCTCTATTTTAAAAAAATGACTGCAAACAAATGACAAATGTGCTAACTTGAAACTTAGGGTCTAAACGCTGAGTCCGAAATGTCTGTCATGTCTCCTCATCCAAAAACTAATACTGGTCACATGGGTTCTTGTTGCTCAATGCCCCATATATGTATCGACTAGTCGATCACTCTTAAAACCTCTCCAACTGTTCCTCAAAGATATGAGATCCACTTTGTCCTCAACAGAGTGGTGTTAGGGACATCATATGTGACCTACACAATAAAAATAACATGAAGTTCCCAAAAAGTTAAATTTATATACATGTTAAATGCTCAATAAGAGTAGGTACCAGGATACTCTGCCAAATCTTCTTCTTCAGTGTCTCTGGAACATGGTCCCAATCCTCAATAAGAATACTAACCTTGCTTCTCCCAAGCAAGGCCACATAGCTAGTGAATCTAGCACCGTGCTCTCCCGTGGCTCTACCCGTTTGCATGTCAAATTGGATAGGCAATTTCTGATCGGAGCTACGACCGATATTCAAGTCCTCAACCGTGTAGCACGCCTACCCTTTTTCCCGGTAGATGGTCGACTCGATCACCACCTTGTGTAGGAGGGGGGGGGACTGTGTAGGAGGAGGGGTACCAGATGAATCTGCCATATCTATGTTCAAAGAAAAAAATAATATTTATTAGTTTAGACAATATGATTGAAGATCAACAAAAAAGTGCATACATTAAAAAATAATACATTAAAAATAGTGCATACATTATCAAGTTGGAACATTCTCCCAAAATCCTTCCATATGGTCATAACGTGTGGCATGCACATCATCTATTTCTACATTAACACTCAAGTTTGGCATATTTGAAGAGAAACATGGTGTCTCTGGTATATCAAGTACTAATTCATCATTCTCATGAGAAGTATACATGGGTTTTCCTTGTAGAACCACCGACCATCCTTTGTTAGCTGGATCGATGACATAAAACACTTGTTTTGCCCGAGATGCCATGATAAATGGTTCTTCTGTGATAACGAGTATTTTCAAGGTTAACCAAGGTAAATCCAAGATCGTGGGTGAAGATGTCAGTATTAAAATCAACCCACTTACATTTAAAAATAGGTACTCGAATATCGTGTAATCTATTACCCAAATTTCTTCAATTACACCAAAGTAGCCCATTGACGTCCTTATCGGATATTTATCCTTTGAACTCGAGAAATGCATTGATTCAGCCACCACCATGACTCCACTATTTTGCATTGTGCTTATTTCATCTTCTCCCTTTGTATAAAATGAATAGTTATTCATATCATACCCACCCCAACATATCACATCAAAGTTTGGCTCACATGCTAGCCACTTTAGTGTATCGAAGTTGTATTGTCACCTTCAACTTGTTGTTTAAACCACTTCAAAAGCTCTTGTTGTGTTCAATGATCACCCACTTTTTAGGCATACGTGGATTATTTCGCTTCACAATGTCTTTATGAGCACTTAAGTAGGGATGACTTCTTCACCGTTATTCAATATGTACAAATGCGCTTGAAGTACTTCATCTCGACACATTGTCACAACTTTTGCACCTCGAGTTCCTCTACCAAGACCTATTCCATGGTAACGAGTCTTAGGTAACCCTATAACTTCAATTTCTGATAAGTATTTTGTGCAAAACTCAATAGCTTCCTCTGCAATATATCTTTGAACAATTGATGCGTCAGGACGATATTGGTTCTTCACATACCCTTTTAATATCTTCATGTATTGCTCAATAGGGTACATCCATCGTAAGAAAACTGGACCACAGATTCTAACTTCCCTGGCTAGATGAACAATCAAGTGAACCATAATATCAAAAAATGATGGAGGAAAGTACATCTCAAATTGATACAATATGACTGCAGCCTCATTCTCTAACTGATCCAAAACATCCGGGTCCATAACTTTACTACATATGGCATTAAAAAAAAAGCATAATCGAGTTAAGGAATATCTAACATTCTCTGGTAAGATACCTCGAATAGCCACAAGTAGAAGTTGTTGCATCAATACATGACAATCATGAGATTTTAACCAAAGCAATTTTAGATCTTTCATAGATACAAGTCTCTTCACATTGGAAGAGTAACCAAATGGAACCTTCACACCTCATAAAAACTCACAAAAACTTCTTTTCTCTTTTTTAGACAAGTGTGTGACATGCTCGGAGGCAAGTATGTTCTGGTTACCATGAGGTTGAGGAGCTAATTGTTCTCTTATACCCATTTCAACCATGTCCAAACGAGCATTGGCACCATCTTTTGTTTTTCCTTGAATGTTAAGGAGCGTTCCGATGATACTGTCACACACATTTTTCTCTACATGCATGACATCTATACAATGCCTCACATCAAGAACCCTTCAATATGGAAGAACAAAAAGGATTGACATTTTCTTCCATATACCTGTGGCTTTCTTTTGCGTCTTTCCAAACTCAAACGAAATCGCACTTGCTCATTGATATACTTCTTCCCCACTTAAAGGTGTCGGAGCTGCATCATTTTCTTGACACCCGTTAAATGATTTTTTTAATTTACGATACGAATGGTTTGAAGGAAGAAATCTTCGGTGTCCAAGGTACACTATTTTCCTTCCATGTTGTAGTTGATAGTGACATGTGTCTTCTTTACATATCGGGCAAGCTTTATGTCCCTTTGTGTCGTAGCCACTCAAATTACCATATGCCGGAAAGTCATTAATTGTACAAAATAACATTACACGCAACTTGAATAAGTCACTTGTGTACCCATCAAACACATCAACACCTTCCTCCCACAACATCTTCAACTCTTCAACCAATGGGCTTAAAAAACATCAATGTCATTTCCAGGTTGTCTGGGACCCGAGATCATCAAAGATAGCATCAAGTACTTACGTTTCATACACAACCACTGGAGGTAAGTTGTAAATAACTAACACCACAGTGCCATGAACTATGTTTACTCGCTTAAATTTCCATATGGATTCATTCCATCTCGTAGCAAGTCCAAACCTAATGTTTCTTGGATCATTACCAAAATTCTGGAAGATGGAATCAATTTTTTCCATTGCAATCCATCTCGCTGGATGCCTCAACCGACCATCTTTAATACGACTATCTACATGCCATCTAGTGAGCTTTGCATCATTTTCATTAGTGAATAATCGTTTCAACCTTGGAACAATGGGAAGATACCATAACACTTTTGCTAGGGTACCCTTCATTACATCATTGTCGAATCACCATCCTTCTTCTTGTATCGTGATTCCCCGCATTGTGGACATTCGTGAAAGTTCTCAAATTCTTTCCTGTACAACACACAATCATTCGGACATGCATGAATTTTTTGGTACTCCATACCCATTGGACACAATATCTTCTTAGCATCATAATTGCGGGTTGACAATGTGTTACCTTTAGGGAGCATGTCACTCAACAACTCAAGCAATTCTGTGAAACTTTTATCAATCCACCCATTCTTTGCCTTCACATTGAACAATTTTAGTACCGCCGACAATCGTGTGAACTTAGTACAATTTGTATACAAAGGCTTTTTTGCATCATTGGACAACTTCTCGTACACATGTGTATGTTGGAAGGCATCTTGTCCAAGCTCACTGAATCATTTCCTCCAACTTGATCATCCATCTCTAGATCAACTTCTTCTTTGTCTTCTACACTTGGCATGTTTAATAATTCACCATGCCATGTCCACTTTATGTAACTCTTTAGGAAACCATCACAAAGAACATGTTCCCGAATAACTTCAATCGTAATCTTCGCTCATTCAAGCAGCTTAACACACCGGCAATAGAATCTTCCATCATTATCCGGAACATTCATCTTAGCAAATTCAAGGAATTGTTCTACTCCACTCTCATATTCATTTGTTGTTCGTCTATAATTGATCCAACTTCGATCCATTGTTACCTTCTGTCACATAACACAACATAAAAGTATAGTTTGAGGATTATAACATCCAACATGTTTTGCTGAAATTGCGATGTCACGTGATTGGATATTTTAATCTTTCAATAGGAAGTTATGTCCTACAATGGATCATTTCATGACTGACTCCAATCAAGGCTAACCGTATTGTCTCACATTAGGGTGAGCATAAGCGATGATAGTTTTCACTTAAAATGAAATAACTACATTATAATACAAATCTAATTTTCAAAATCAAAATCACGAAAGAATGCCTACGTAAACACATTCAAATGACTAAACTACTTACAATACGTCTCTAAATTAGCTAAAGGCACCCGTGATCTTTCCATCTCTTGACAGCATTATTACATACCAGATTCAAAACTGTAAACCTACAATGGCTAAGCAAGCACGAAAACTTACCTCTTGAAGACCTACGAGAGGTGGCAGGTGGCGTGACGTGCGAGCTAGGTGGGGAGAAACGTACACAAGCGACGGCACCAACGACGAGTAGCAACAGCGGCACGATGTACGTAGTTGGCAGGTGTGGCGTGACGAGCAGAGCTGGGTGGGGAGAAACGTACACAGGCGATGACGTTCGTAGAAGAGACAGAGAGAACGGGGAGTTCTGCTATGGGTGAAGTGATGAAATGGAGCGTCGCGGCAGGCGTAAAACAGAAGATACTATGTCGGTTGCCCTAACACCCGTCATCAAATATACTTTCTATGTCGGGTAAAATTTAACCGACATGGAAAGTTCACTTTCTATGTTGGGTAAATTTTAACCGACATAGAAAGTTCACTTTCTATGTCGCTTAAATTTTACCCGACATAGAAAGTGAACTTTCCATGTCTGCTAAATTTTACCCGACATAGAAAGTGAACTTTCCACTTACCATGTCTGCTACCTATTACCCGACATAAAAAGTTTATGATTTTATTACAAAATTGCCACCGCGCTACATACTATGAGGGGTGGACTACGACCATGATAAAAACTCGTCATAGAATGCTATTTTTCCACTAGTGAATATTAAATACTGTAAATAGAGAAGCATCCTTTTGTATAGATAAAAATTGGATTAGACAAGATTTTGAAGCAGAATATAATAAACGAAATAGAGAATGGTATTTCAAAACATTCACAAAACAACAAACAGAAGAATATAGAAAAGATTTCTATGATTATTTAGAACAACATGAAATAAATTTATACTTTTTTGATTGGTTTTTTAATTATAGTCGAGAAAAGCATATATATCCTTTAGAGAAAATAACCAATACATGGAAAACTATTAATAATGAATTAATAACCTCGGAGTATCCTTCACAACAGGGAATTATAATAAAACCACAAAAGATTTAGAAATAGAAACAAGTCCCTATAAAGATGTTAAAAGTGAAGAAAAACCAGTACAAAAAAAAGATATACACTAGTGGAAAATATATGATTCTATGACGACTTTTTATGATGGTTGTAATCCATCCGTCATAGTATATAGAGCGGTGGCATTTTTGTAATAATATTATAAACTTTTTATGTCTGCTGTTATATAACCGACATGGTATGTGAGCAAATTCACTTTTATGTCGGCTAAATTTTAATCGACATAGAAAGTACTTTGTATGTCTGCTAAATTTTAACCGACATAGAAAGTACTTTCTATGTCTGGCTCAAATTTAACCGACATAGAAAGTGTATATTAAATCAAAAAAATTAAATATATAAATATATAAATATATCAAAATATATAAATATATCAAAATATATAAATATATCAAAATATATAAATATATTTGTATTTATATATTTTGTATATAAATATAATTTATTTGTAAGTTATTTATCGTAAAATTATAGTAGCTTAGTGGTTGGAGTATTAGTCTTCAATTCTAAGGTACTGGGTTCGAATCTTGCTAATGACAAACTTCTAATAGATAATAAAATAATATATTATAAAATATAATATAAAGGAAATGTAATTGTAAATAAACAAAAATCATAGTAGTTTAGTGGTTGGTCTAATTCTAGACTACAATGTAATGGGTTCGAATCCCGTTAATATAAATTTTTGTTAAAAACCCATTACTTTCTATGTCTGCTCATAACAACCGACATAAAAAGTCATACCCATTACTTTCTATGTCGGTTCATAACAACCGACATAAAAAGTCATACTTTCTATGACCCCTGTATCTATGTCGCCTCTTTAACCGACGTAGAAAGCCCATTTTAACCGACATAGAAAGCCTTTTTTGCACTAGTGATAAAAAAATTACATTCTCAATTAAATTATTCTAATACCGTATTAGAAGTTATGACAAAACAGCTTAACTAGAATAGAAAATAAGCCTTTAAAAGACATACCTAGTAGTTCTAAAGAACCTATAAAACCAATATATAAATTGTTTAACGTACCTCAAAAAGAATTAGATTCATTAAGATTAAAAAGTAGCACTGATATACAAATAGAAGAATTAAAAAAGAAAATAGAACAAATAGGAAATACTTCTATAAATACAATAGAAGTAAATAAAATGAGAACATATCCAAAACTTAGAAATTATTATTCTAGACCCACTTTTGCTGATGTACAATTTGAAGAAAAAGGAGAGTTAGTACAAAATTCTTTCTCAGGAAATGATATAACTGAGTGGAATTTAGATGGATTAAGTGAACAAGCAATATTAGATTTAACTTGTCAAATGACCATGGCAGCAACCGCCCTTAAATCTAAAGGATGTAGTGATAAATCTGCAGCTATAGCCATAATACAAGGGTTCACTCGTGGTGGGATAATTTCTGCACGTAACAAGATAAATTATCAATTTTAAATAGTATAAAAACAGATACCAACCAAGAAGATGTCGTGGCAACATTAATATACTCAATTATATAAATATATTAATATATTAATATATAAATATATCAATATATAAATATATATAAATATATATAAATATATATATATATATACAAATATATCAATATATCAATATTATCCCCTCATATATTAATATATCAATATTATCCCTTCATATATCTAGTCATCGAATCGGTCACTAATATCGGTGACCAAGGAAATAGTGATCGATTCCAGCTTGGTCACCGATTCGGTCACCGATCCGTCACTCGATCTCGGTCACTAATTCTGATCAATGAATCCAGTCATCGAATCGGTCACTAAAATATATTTTAATTCCTCACATCCAACATATAAAATATATAAATATATTTGTATTTGTATTTATATATTTTATATTTATATATTTTATATTTATATATTTACATGGATATACATTTTTATTTGTATATAAATATAATTTATGTATAAGTTATTATCGGAAAATCCTAATAGCTTAGTGGTTGGAGTATCGACCTCCGACTCTAAGGTACTGGGTTCGAATCTTGCAGGTGACAATTCTCTTAATCCGATAATAAATCAAATTTCTAAAAAATATAAATAATATAATAAATAATAAAAATATAATATAAAAGGGAGAGGAGACCTCTAGATCAATAGATAGGGTAATTGGAGAGGGGTTATGAATAAATAAAATAAATAAAATATATAAAAATATTAGACTTTCTACATCGGCTCCTTAGGAACCGATGTAGAAAGTGGAAAGTCACACTTTCTACATCGGTTCCTTAGGAACCGATGTAGAAAGTGTGACTTTCTACATCGGTCTGTATCTACATCGGCTCTAGAACCGATGTTAAAAGTCCCCGGGAACCGATGTTAAAAGCCCGTTTTGTACTAGTGAAAATTTCGTAGGAGATCCAAACATATTTAAAGAAAGATCAGCTAGCCAATTAACAAACCTATATTGCCCAACTATGTTCGATTATAGATGGTATAAAGATAATTTCTTATCAAAAATAACCTTAAGAGAAGATGGATTTGCAGGATTTTGGAAAGAAAAGTTTTTAGCAGGATTACCTAAATTATTTTCAAAAAAGGTAAAATTAAACCTAGAAAGTCATTATGGTAAACCTATAGCATATGATACTTTAACTTATGGACAAATACATAATATAATCGTAGAAACAGGTATTCAAGTTTGTACTGATTTTAAATTGCAAAATAAACTTAGAAAAGAAAGTATGGTTAATAAGAGAGAAATAGGAAATTTCTGTCAACAATACGGTAACCAATTAGAGCCCCTAGTGCTAGAAAAAAGAAAGTGATTAAACGACAAGAAAAAACATATAAGAAACCTTATAGAAAACCCTATAGGAAATTTCAAGAAACTGAAAACAAAAATATAGAAAATAAAACTAAAATGACAAGAAAACCAAAATATAATAAACCTAATAAGAAAAAGAATGTACGTTGGAAGTGTGGAAAACCAGGACATTATGCTAATAATTGTAAAGTAATAAAAAAGATAAATCAAATAGAAGATGAAAAATTAAAAGAAAATTTATTAAATATTTTGATTAATTCTGAAGAAGAAGAATCTAATAGTTCTATAGAAAATGAAGATAGTGAATTAGAATTAGAACAAGTTAGAACAAGAATCCTCTAGCGAAGAAGAAGGACAAAATTCAGAGGATAATTATTGTTTAGGCCCGAATTATGTAACTGTTTAGATTGTAAAAATATAAATATGTTAACAAAAGACCAAACATCTACTCTAATTTCTATAATAGATAAATTAGAAGATTCTCCTTTAAAAACTGAATTCTTGCAACAACTAAGTAGTCTAATAACTCGTAATGAAGAGGTACAGAAAAATATAAATCCAATAAGTATGAAAGAAATCTATAATAGATTTAAAAGCCCAAGTCAACAAATAACTATAAAAGATCTACAAGAAGAAATTAAAACTTTAAAACAAGAAATACAAATATTAAAAGAAAATGATGTATCTTTAGAATATAGATGATTAGAATTAGAAGGAAAAGAAATCATAAGGAATCAAGAGAAAAATATAGAAGGACCTAGCAAAATTGAAGATTTAAACGAAGAAAGCTATATTAGTTTATTAAACTTAATGACTACTCATAAATGGCATGTAGAAATCACTTTAATCATAAAAGAAGAAAAATTTAAAACAATAGCTTTAGTAGATTCTGGAGCGGATATAAATTGTATTCAAGAAGGATTAATTCCTACAAAATATTATGAAAAAACTTTAGAAAAAGTAACTAGTGCCGATGGGTCAAAAATGCATATACAATATAAATTATCTAACGTAAAGATATGTAAAAATAAAGTTTGTTATAATACTTCATTTGTATTAATAAAAAATATGAATACCCCAGTAATATTAGGAACCCCATTTTTAACCTTATTATATCTCTTTCAAGTAACCGAATTAGGTTTAAAAACCAGTATTCTAGGAAAAGAAATTTGTTTTGAATTTATAAAACCGCTAAAAACTAGAGAACTAAATCTATTAAAAGAATCTTCCATAAGCCAAGTACAGATAAAGAAAAAACAAATAAATATGTTAAATAAAGAAATAAAATTTAAAAGAATAGAAGAACAACTAAACAATCAGAATATTAAAAAAATTATAAAATCATATGAAGAAAAAATAGAAAAATAAATATGTGAATTAAATCCTACTGTTTTTTGGCATAGGAAGAAATATACAATATAATTACCATATATCAATAATTTTGATGAAAAACAAATCCCTACCAAAGCTAGACCAATACAAATGAATAATGAATATTTAGAATATTGTAAAAAAGAAATACAAGAATATCTAGATAAAGGATTAATTAGACCTTCAAAATCACCCTGGAGTTGTACAGGGTTCTATGTAATGAAAGCTTCTGAAATAGAACGAGGAGCTCCTATATTAGTTATTAATTATAAACCCTTAAATAAAGTATTAAAATGGATACGATATCCTTTGCCAAACAAGAGTGATCTAATAAAAAGAGTACATGATGCAATAATATTCTCTAAATTTGATCTAAAATCTGGATACTATCAAATTTCAGTAAAAGAAAAAGATAAATATAAGACTACTTTTGTAGTACCCTTTGGACATTACGAATGGAATGTAATGTCACAAGGATTAAAAAACGCTCCTAGTGAATTTCAGAATATAATGAATGATATTTTTATTCCATATATAAAATTTTCAATAGTATATCTAGATGATGTATTAATTTTTTCAAAAAATATTACGTAACATATTAATCATCTAGAAATATTTATAAAAATAATGAAAGAAAATGGTTTAGTTGTATCGACTAAAAAAATGAAAATATTTCAAACAAAAATAAGATTTTTAGGATATGAAATTTATCAAAATACAATAATACTTATTCAAAGATCTTTAGAATTTACAAACAAATTTCCTAACGAAATAAGAGATAAACAACAGTTACAAAGATTTTTAGGATGTGTAAACTATATAGCAGATTTTACTCCAAATATTAGAATAGTATGTGCTCCATTATTCAAAAGACTTAGAAAAAATCCACCTTTGTGGAATGAGGATATGACACAAGCCATAATAAAAGTAAAAGAATTAGTTAAAAGAATTCCTTGTTTAGGAATCTGATATCCAGAAGCATTTTTAATAGTAGAAACCGATGCATCAGAATTAGGATATGGGGGAATTTTAAAACAAAAAGTTCAAGTGTCTTCTAAAGAACAAGTCGTCAGATATCATTCAGGTATCTGGCATCCATCACAGCAAAAATATTCCACTGTCAAAAAAGAAATTTTATCAATGGTTTTATGTTTACAAAAATTTCAAGATGATGTTTTTAATAAAAAGTTTTTAGTTAGAACTAATTGCAAAGCAGCACAAGTGTTTTAACCAAAGATGTTCAAAACTTGGTTTCTAAACATATTTTTGCAAGATGGCAATCTTTATTATCATGTTTTGATTTTGAAATAGAACATATAAAAGAAAAGTCCTTTGGTCAATACTTCTAACAGGTTTACCCCATTGCAATACTCACATACTTTAATTAGTCCAAAAGACCTTATTACCTCCTCTTCCGCTTCTTATCAACATACCAAAAATCTTCAGCCAGCATCACAACCCATAAACCTCCAGGATGATTATTATCTTAAACTAGAAACCTTATCAATAATAACTCTAGAAAAATCCTGGATCAAACAGAATTCCAAAACCACTTCTCAATTCCTCTTTCCAAAAGAATTTTATTATCTTCCAACAAGCCTAACTAAAGATCGTACCTTTTATGAGTTCATCTTAGTAGATACTGACTCTGCTGAGATTATCCATAAAAGAGACGAACACGATATTATCCAATACTCCAAACTCAAAATCTTAAGAATTCTTTCTTCAGAAGAATGGGATCATCCCCCTTATTATCACCTAAAATCCTTCTCAAGAACTTTTAATCCTCAAACCTATGACTATTATTATTACATGGATGCATGGTATAATGCTTTATATGTGTATCCAGGAAATCATTCTTGGTTTATATGGTTGAAGAAAGGAATATCCCTAAAATTTCCTAAATGGTTTATAAAATGGTTCTCACATATGGGACCTCTTCCCTCTATCTTCCCATCTAAAGTTTCAGAAATATATAACTATTTTCGTCAAAAAACCTCTTTTGATCAAGGGTATAGATTAATTTCTTTTATAGCTACTCAGTCAATAACATGGATATATTTGTATGAGAATGCAGATATTAAAGTTTTGGCAAGACAGTTTAAAATTAAATGGTGGAAAAAATTTAACTTGGATATCATCAATAAACAAAGAATAGACATCTAGCAAGCCAATTATCAACATCGATAAGAAGGATCATCATCATCATTGACTAAAGAATCATTATTCTTAGCTGAGAAGCAAAGGTTGATGGTAGAATTAGCCTCTCGAGCATAGAAGAAATGGAGAAACTTATTAAAGAGAAGTCAACATCCAAGACCCATTAGAAGACAGTAGTGGGTACTCAAACCCATTCAACATGTTCGACTGATAAGGATAAATGTGATCTTATCATTATTAAAGGCAGCTGACAAGACAAAAAGAAGACATGATAAAAAGAAGGTATCAAGACAAACAAAGAAACGTGAAGATAAAGATAAAGTCCGACAAGATAAAAAGAAATATATAAATATATAAATATATAAATATATAAATATATAAATATATAAATATATAAATATATAAATATATAAATATATAAATATATAAATATATAAATATATAAATATATAAATATATAAATATATAAATATATAAATATATAAATATATAAATATATAAATATATAAATATATAAATATATAAATATATAAATATATAAATATATAAATATATAAATATATAAATATATAAATATATAAATATATAAATATATAAATATATAAATATATAAATATATAAATATATAAATATATAAATATATAAATATATAAATATATAAATATATAAATATATAAATATATAAATATATAAATATATAAATATATAAATATATAAATAATATAAATATAATAAATATATAAATATATAAATAAATAAATAAATAAATAAATAAATATATAAATATATAAATATATAAACATATAAACATATAAATATATAAACATATAAATATATAAACATATAAATATATAAACATATAAACATATAAACATATAAACATATAAACATATAAATATATAAATATATAAACATATATAAATATGTAAAGATATAAATATATAAATATATAAATATATAAATATATAAATATATAAATATATAAATATATAAATATATAAATATATAAATATATAAATATATAAATATATAAATATATAAATATATAAATATATAAATATATAAATATATAAATATATAAATATATAAATATATAAATATATAAATATATAAATATATAAATATATAAATATATAAATATATAAATATATAAATATATAAATATATAAATATATAAATATATAAATATATAAATATATAAATATATAAATATATAAATATATAAATATATAAATATATAAATATATAAATATATAAATATATAAATATATAAATATATAAATATATAAATATATAAATATATAAATATGTAAATATGTAAATATGTAAATATATAAGTATATAAATATGTAAATATGTAAATATATAAATATATCAATATTTAAATATATATTAAAATATATAAATATATTTGTATTTATAGATTTTATAATATATATATATATATATATATATATATATATATATAAATATATAAATATATGTAAAGATATAAAGATATAAATATATAAATATATAAATTTATAAATATGTAAAGATATAAAGATATAAATATATGTAAAGATATAAAGATATAATATATAAATATGTAAAGATAAAAATATATATATCTTTAATATTTTGTACATGTAAATATTGTTAGACAAATGACATCTAGAGGGGGTGAATAGATGCACAAATTAAAATAGATGTCAAATTAAAAATTTATTTATGAGTCAATAATTTGTTTGAACACAGATAAAGCAGAAACAATAATATAATCAGGAAAAGAGAAAGAGATAAGGGAAAGAGAAAAGCACACATTGATTTATACTGGTTCGGGTATAGCCAACCCTACATCCAGTTCCCAGTCAACTCTTAACACAAGAGTGACTCTCAATTCACTATCTTTCAAATTCAGTTTACAATTTACAATCAACTGAGCAGAAGAACTAGTAAAAAGTAAACTAATTAAAAAGACAATCACCTCCTTAGAAACCCACTAAGGATGAACACCTCCCTAGAATCCCACTAGAGATGAACACCTCCTCTGAAAAAAATCAAAGGATGAAAAACACCTCCTTAGAATCCCACTAAGGATGAACACCTCCCTAGAATCACACTAGGGATGAAAACCTCCTTTGAACAAATCAAAGGATGAAAGTAATAAAAATAAGAACAGTCACACCTGGGTAATGGAGATAACAAATTGTAGAAGCCTATAGAATGCCAATCTCCAAGAACAAGTGTGATTAACAATGAAAGCACAGAAGACAGTAGAGAAGAGGGTTTTATCAGAAGGTGTAAAATATCTCTTTTGCCTTGTTCAGGATTCTTTTCTCAAAATTGATTGAATGTAAATTGTATTTTCGAATTCTGTAATTGTGTGCTTTTTATTTTTCATCAAAACTTAATTAAATAGAAAAATAGCATCAGAAAATGGTCGTTGGACATTAATAATATCATAGAGAAAATCGGGATGTATTTAAAAACATTTATTCTTTAAAACAAATATATTTTTCAAATTTGAATTATCATAATTGATTATATTACTAGTATAATCAATTATGACAGAGAAAATCATTTTTCCATTTCTGATGCATCATAATTGATTATGACAGAGAAAAATCTCATGTTATGAATTTTATCACACTTTTGCTTTGGAGGCTTATGCATAATATTACTTCATCAACTTGTACCTCCATATCCAGTATTCTAAGACTCTATCTAGTCTTCAGGAATCATCTTGGGCTTGCTTGAATCATCATCTTTATCAAAAACATATCTTGGGCATGTAGGGAAATTTTTCACATTTTCACCAACATCATAAATTCAGCTTGTCCTTAATTCATCTTGAATGGTGTTGACTTGAATGTAGTTGACTTGAATCATCATCAAAATCATCTCTTGGGAATGTAGGGACATTTCCATCAATCTCCCCCTCATTGCTTTCAATCTCCCCCTTTTTGATGATGATCAAGGAAACACCTGAAATGAATTAAAATGCTTGACTCTATATAGCCAGCTCAGGATTAGCACAGATTTGTATCAAGTGTCAGAGTCTCTTAATCTCCGCCTGGATATATTAATAACAAGACTCCCCTTAACTCATATGAGCAAAGACTTATCTTAACTCCCCTTGTTTAATTTAGATAGGAAATAATTTCACACAGATTTTAATTCATAAAAAAATCTCCCCCTGTTTCATTGATAATCATAAAAAATATTATAAGAAAAAATCTTCCCCTGTTTCACACAGATTAATATCATCAAAATATCTCCCTGTTCCATTGATAATTATGAAAAATATTTTAAGAGAAAAAAAATCTCCCCCTGTTTCACACAGATTAATATCATCAAAATATCTTCCTGTTTCATCGATAATTATGAAAAATATTATAAGAGAAAAAAATCTCCCCCTGTTTCACGCAGATTAATATCATCAAAATATCTCCATATTTCATTGATAATTATGAAAAATATTACAATAGAAACTGAGAATAAATTTGTACATATTAGTACATAAATCAAGGTAGAGAACATAATGCATTACAAAGTGTCATAGAGAAGAAGATCATATTAAGGAGGCAATATCTAGGATACCCAAGACAAATGAAGAGAGAGAAAGATAGGGGAATAAAATGATTATAGAGATAATCGAATGAAATACAGTAGTTTCCCTCAATTGCAGTCTTCTTATTTAGGCAACTTTCAAATTCAAATGCACTCATATTCCAGATTTCAAATTTCAAATTCAAATTTGTTAAGTAGTAAAAAGTTGATATAATTATGCCTTGAATTGTTATGAAACCACTTAACTTATGTTAATTCTAATAAATTTTTCTCCCAATATAAGATGAATTCGAGAATACCTTGATACAAGAGTAAGGAGCATAATTGTCAGCATAATTGGAGTAAAATTGAAAGAAAGAAGAGTGCTTAAGCGAATGAATGATGCGAGGCCCGACCCAAATTCTCTTATAAAAAGATAAGTTGTGTTTTGAGAAAAGCAAACAGTCTTGGAGGAGAGGAGGCACGACTATTGTTAGGGTTTTGTCTAATCTTCATCAATTCTTCACCTATTCATTAATTGGAGCATTGTAATGACCAACATGAGTGGCTAACTTCATTCTCTTAGGATTCGGTGCACTTCCTTTGAACTCTTTTGTATCTATGCTTTGATGTTGTTATTCTTATCATTTATGCTTTGGAATGATTTATTCTTGATTGTTTGAGGTATGATTGGAAAGTATATCTTGAACCCTAGATCACAGTAAGAATATTTGTTACGTTGATTGTCAGGAATGGAATGAATGTATCAATTGCTTAAACACCCTAACCCTAATGCTGGAAAATCTGTTAATTGTGTGAGGAATCAACATTTATTAGGTTTTCTTATGAATTTCATGTGTGAGGAATCAACATGGATGATTTGAGTAGGTGGCATCAACATTGTTAGGTTAATTGACGTTCTTAATTGACATAGTCATTACAAAAGAGGGATAAGGAAGGAAGTCAATCCTAAGTACCTTTAATTGATATTTTCTCAACAATTTACAGTTCTTTGTCATTTAAATTTAACTCAACTCTTATTTGCAAAACCCAATCTGTTTAATATACTTAGTAAGCATAATAGGGAATTTTTATTGAAATTGTTCCTCGTGGGATCGACTTTTATTTAATCGAAATACTATATCTGCGATTGATAATTTTGGTACGTTTGCCAATAATTCAATAAGTATTTTTGGCACCGTTGCCTGGGAATGGTGTTCTTTGACAATTCTTTGTTTAGCTTATTGAGTATATTATTTTTATTTCTGTTTTTATTTTTATTATTATTATTATTATTATCATTATTATTATTATTATTATCATTATTATTATCATTATTATAATTATTATTATCATTATTATTATCATTATTATTACTATTATTATTATTATTATTATTATCATTATTATTATTATCATTATTATTATTATTATCATTATTATTATTATTATCATCATTATTATCATTATTATTATCATTATCATTATTATTATTATTATTATCATTATTATTATTATTATTATTATTACTATTATCATTATCATTATTATTATTATCATTATTAATATTACTACTACTATTACTATCATTATCATTATCACTATCACTATTACTATTACTATTAGTATTATTGTTATTATTATTATTATTATAATTATTATTTAGTTTTTAGTTTGTGCTAATATTTGCTTGAGCTACTCTTTTAATTTATGCGTTTAAGAGGACAACTATCTTCAGAGCAGTTAGAATGTAATCCAGAGATTGAAAAAACAGCTTGGAGGAACCAGGGCAGAAGAAGAAGGGAAACTCAAGAACAAGCCACAAGAGAATCTGTTAATTCTTCTTTCACACTTGATTTACCAGACCCAATTATAGAAGATATGGCAGAAGACGAAGCAAATCCAAATCAAAATCCAAATGCAAATCTACCTAGAAGAACTCTTAGAAATTGTGCTATGCAACAAGGTCCAAGCTATTTTTCCAGCATTATCATTCCGGATGATCATACATTGCAGATGAATCTAGCTTTCTTAAGCTTGATTAGTGCTCATCAATTCACTGGATTGGATCATGAAGACCCTTATAGTCATTTGTCTACTTTTTATGAGTTGATTGGTATCATGGGATTTAGAGCAACAAATCTTAAATCTACATACTTGAGATTATTTCCTTTTTCTTTGACAGGTAGGGCAAATGAGTGGTTGAAAGCACATCCTAATCAGAGTTTGACTAATTGGAGTAGTGTAGAAGAGAAGTTTCTGAACAAATTTTTCCCACCATCCCGCTACATCAAAGCAAAATCGGACATCACTTCTTTCAGACAAGGAGCAGATGAGCAATTTTGTGAAGCATGGGAGAAATTTAAATCACTGTTGAGAAGTTGCCCAAATCATGGATTTGATGACGTTTCTCAGTTGAATATTTTCTATACTAGCTTGCAATATGATGCAAAGATGCTATTAGAGGCTACAGTAGGAGGATCTATGTTGGATGTAGAAATTGATCATGCCACCAGAATTATTGATGCACTAGCCTTTACAGACCAACAGGCCCAACATGATAGACATCCAATTCAAAGGAAGGGTGTACTTGAACTTAACAACTCAGATGTTATCTTAGCCCAAAATAAACTTATAACGCAACAAATTGAAGCATTGAACCAGAAGATAGAGAAATTACCTCAACAAATGCACACAGTACAATCTATTCTTAATTAACAGATGAGTTGTGATGTGTGTGGAGGTGATCATGCAAATGAACAATGTTCTTATCAAGGCAACATTCAGCAAGAAGAAGCTAATTATATGGTGGTCCAAGGTATTAGTTAAGGCAGACAAGGCAATTTTCCTAATCCCAATAATTATCAGAATAATTTTGCACAAGGATGGAGAGGGAATCAAAATCAGAATCAGAATTTTGGGTGGAACCAAGGTTTTAGCTCATCTACTAGACAACCTGCATTTCAACAACAGTCATATCAACAACCTCCATATCAACAACAACAACAACATTATCCTTTAGTGCCTAGAAAAATTCATGCAAGGCACTATGGCTAATCAGAAAAATACTGAGGCTTCATTCAGAAATATAGAGATCCAGATAGGCCAACTAGCTAAGCAATCATCTGAGTAGCAACAAGGAGGACAGTTTTCAGCTAACACACAAACCAACCCCAGGGAGCAATGCAATTCAATAACTACAAGGAGTGGTAAGGTTATAGGAGAAGGTATTGGTGACAATCTGGCTATAGAGAAGGAAATCCTACAAGAAAAAGAAGATGAGTGTGAAGGAGAAAAAGAGAAAAATAAAAGTGAGAGTATAGAAAAAGAAAAAAATACTGAAGAACAAAAGAAAAATAAAAAGAGTGAGAAAGAGAGGGAGAAAGATGATAGTCAAATACCACAATTAAAGGATTTACCATATCCTCGTCATCCTTCCAAGAAAGATAAAGAAAGACAGTTTGCAAGATTCATGGATATTTTCAAGCATTTACAGATTAATATTCCATTTATGGAAGCTATGGAGCATATGTCGACTAATGCAAAATTCATGAAAGAGTTGTTAACTAAGAAAAGGAGATTTACTGCAGAAACAGTGGAGCTAGAAGCAGGATGCAACGCTATAATTCAGAAATTATTGCCTCAAAAGTCCAAGGATCCTGGCATATTCACTATACTAGTCACAATTGGGACGTTACAAGTAGGTAGGTCATTACTTGATTTGGGTGCTAGTATAAATCTAATGCCTTTGTCTATGCTTAAAAGAATAGGAGACTTGGAAGTAAAGCCTACAAGAATGACATTACGACTAGCTGACAGATCTGTAAAGATTCCTTATGGAGTAGCAGAAGATGTTTTAGTTAGAGTGGATAACTTCATATTTCCTGTTGATTTTGTGATTATGGACATGGAGGAAAATGAGGAAGTTCCATTGATCCTGGGAAGACCATTTATGAAGACTGCCAAAGTAATTATAGATGTTGACATGGGCAAGTTGAAAATTAGAAATGGAGATGATGAAGTTAATTTTAATCTGTTTGAAGCTATACAACAACCGGAAGATAAGAAAGATTGTCTCAGAATAGACACTTTGGAGGAATTAACCATCTCAACTGAAAAAAAAGATTACAAGCCTGTTGTACAACCCCAAAGACATCTTAGTCTAACTATGAAGGAAGTTGTTCAAAGAAAGGTACTGAAACCTCCTGAAGCAGGTATGATTTATCCAATCTCTGACAGTTGTAAGGTTATTCGCAATGAAAAGAATAAATTCGTTCCCACAAGGACAGTTAAGGGATAGAGAATGCGTATATATCACCTTGATCACTCACCTGCATGAGCCCTAAAGCAAATAGGAGTCGAGCTAAAGACGTTAAATAAGCGCTCCTGGGAGGCAACCCAATGTTTTGAATTTTTTTTTTCTTTTTGCAGTTTAAGTGTTTTTGTGCATTTTTCTTCCTTAGGTTCTTTCTTTGCAAGATTGCTCCAGGTACACAGTGCACTTCTCGTCAAGAATTTAAAGCCTTACTTCAATGGCCTGGGGACAGTCCAACTTTTTTGGAGGGGGTGAGAAAGTCTGCAGCTGAGGCTGAGGCACAAGATAAGGAGTACATGACAAGTGAAGAAAATGAGGGAGGAAACTTACTTTGCTTTTAATGTTTTTAATTCCTTTGTTTTTAATTTAATGTTTTTAATTGCTTTATTTTAAATTTTGAATTCCCTTGTTGTCCCATGATTTGTTTTAGAGTCATATATGAGATTATTGCTTATTGTCTAATTCAAATCTAGAACGTGAAAAATAATTTTGATTGTTTCCAATAACCAGTGATTTTGGGATATTGAGTATGATAGTGAAAAGGAATTGATGAGGAAAATTAGGAATTAACTGAATTGGAGAAGCTAGCCAAAACCCAGGTAAGCAGAGTACCAAAAACAAATAAATTGAGTGTCAACACTTTGTGATGATAACTGATATTGATTGATTCTTTGATGTGATTGCATGTTGGCAAGACTTAAAAATGATAAAAGCATATTTTTTCTTTGTAGTAGATATAACCCAGAGCCAAATAGTCAACCATGCATTAATTATAGGACATCCATTTGAACCCCTTCTGAGCCAAAAATAATATTGTTTCTTAAACAGAACCCTTAAGCCTAAACACTATTTATCTACCTTCCTATATTTGAGAAAGGAAATGAGTATGAATGTCACTATTTTTCTTATTGTTGGGTATTGCTATTGTTGTCCTACAGGTATTGTTGGGGTGTTATTGTTAAAAAAAAAGTGTAAAGAAAAAGGAAAAGCAAAGCTTAAAAATTTGCAAAGCCAAAAAAAAGGATACATGCAAAAGCAAAAAAAAAAAGAGAGAGAAGTCAAAAAGGGGGTAATAACTTGTGAGATTATTAACTCATTGTCATTGTGTTAGGGACAAAAGCATGAAGTTTGAAACCTGACTTGAGGAATTGTTAATCAAGAATCATTCATATGAGTTGAATTTCTCAAATATTTTGTATATCCCAGAAAAACCAATAATTCTTTCTTAGCCCACCCCAATTACAAGCCTCAAAAGACCTTTTGATTTAAGTCTTGTTTAACAATTGTTGATTGCTTGAAGATGATTATCAATATTGGATTGTCTAAATGAAGTGATTGAATGAGATAAACACTTACCTGTGAGAATTAGAGATACGTATATATAACTCTATTTGAGAGATCATGCTTCTCTGAGGATAGTTGAGGACTAATTATTCTTTGTTGGTTTCTATAACTTGAATGCTTATGTCTTCTACTTTCATTTGGAGTTTTGAGCATCACCCATGAAAATTTTTATGTTGTGGTTCTAGAAGAGAAAGAGATAATAGGTGATGATTTTGTTTTGGAAAAACTACTTTGCTTGGGACAAGCAAGATTCTAGGTTGGGGGGAGTTGTTAAGTGGTAAAAATTTGATATAATTATGCCTTGAATTGTTATGAAACCACTTAACTTATGTTAATTCTAATATATTTTTCTCCCAATATAGGATGAATTCGAGAATACCTTGATACAAGAGTAAGGAACATAATTGTCAGCATAATTGGAGTAAAATTGAAATAAAGAAGAGCGCTTAAGCAAATGAATGATGCGAGGCCCGACCCAAATTCTCTTATAAAAAGATAAGTTGTATTTTGAGAAAAGCAAACAGTCTTGAAGGAGAGGAGGCACGTATATTGTTAGGGTTTTGTCTAATCTTCATCAATTCTTCACCTCTTCATTAATTGGAGCATTGTAATGACTAACATGAGTGGCTAACTTCATTCTCTTAGGATTCGGTGCACTTCCTTTGAACTCTTTTGTATCATGGTGATATTTTGAGATCTTAATCTATGCTTTGATGTTGTTATTCTTATCCTTTATGCTTTGGAATGATTTATTCTTGATTGTTTGAGGTATGATTGGAAAGTATATCTTGAACCCTAGATCATAGTAAGAATATTTGTTACGTTGATTGTCAGGAATGGAATGAATGTATCAATTGCTTAACACCCTAACCCTAATGCTGGAAAATCTGTTAATTGTGTGAGGAATCAACATTTATTAGGTTTTCTTATGAATTTCATGTGTGAGGAATCAACATGGATGATTTGAGTAGGTGGCATCAACATTGTTAGGTTAATTGACGTTCTTAATTGACATAGCCATTACAAAAGAGGGATAAGGAAGGAAACCAATCCTAAGTACCTTTAATTGATATTTTCTCAACAATTTACAGTTCTTTGTCATTTAATTTCAATTCAACTCTTATTTACAAACCCAATCTATTTTAATATACTTAGTAAGCATAATTGGAAATTTTCATTGAAATTGTTCCTCGTGGGATTGACTTTTATTTTATCGAAATACTATACTGCGATTGATAATTTTGGTACGCTTGTCAATAATTCAACAATAGCCATTACAAAATAGGGATAAGGAAGGAAGTCAATCCTAAGTATCTTTAATTGATATTTTCTCAACAATTTACAGTTCTTTGTCATTTAAATTCAACTCAACTCTTATTTGCAAAACTCAATCTGTTGAATATACTTAGTAAGCATTGTTAGAATCGCGCAGCGGAATGTTCGCGTGGTCGGACAAAAACCAAGAGGGGGGAGGTTGAATTGGTTTCTTAACAAAAAATAGGTTTTCAAAATTTTCCCCAAATTTTACCAATTAAAAACTGTGTAAATGTAAATATAGTAGAGATAGAATCTTACACAGGAGATTTATACTGGTTCGGATCAAAATACCCTACGTCCAGTTGCTAATCACTCAAACAGAGGATTAACGCTGTCACTATAATCATAATTGTTACAAACATATTACAATGGAAAAGATAAAGTAAAGAAAACACCTATCTTGAAATCCACAAGAGATGAAGAACAGCTTTCCCTAGAGACGGCACAACATACAATCCACTAAGAACTCCACTTAGTGATTCTTATCGCTTCTAGCCCACACCAGGTTCCAAAAGCCCCTTTTTCTTGCAACAAACAGTTCTCTGGCACTCACACCACTTAACTTTTGTATGAAAAAGGTTGTTCTTATTTTTTGAGTGCCATAGAGAAGCTTAAGTAGAGAAATTAGGGTTTGGGAATTGGGATTTTCGAAACTAGGAGTCTTGGAATTAGGGTTTTCAAAAATAGGGTTGATTTGAAGTTAAAAATCAAAATCTGACTGAAATAATCGATTAAATGAAGTGTTAATCGATTATTACAGAGCCAAAATCAACAGAACCCCAAAATTCTCTATTTTAATCGATTAAAAGACCTGTTAATCGATTAACAGGCCTGTTAATCAATTAACAGGTGTGTTAATCGATTAAACCAGTGAGCAGATACAGAAAATGGTTTTTCTCACTATTTTAATCGATTATTTCACCATTTAATCGATTAAAGCCGAGGCACTTTGATAAATTTGAGCTTTTTGAAGCTTCTAAGGTGCAAACTATGTATCGGCTATCTCAAACTCTAATATTACAGACTCAATCTAATCAAAACAGAGTTATTACACAGTAAAACAAGTCTTCAACTCTCTAAGTCTTGTGTTCTTGAATCATCATCAAAATCAACAAGCTTCATGTCCATGTAAGTTCAACATCAAGTCCTTGAATGTTCAACAATCTCCCCCTTTTTGATGATGATCAAAATTTTCTTTTAAAGCCTAGTAATAACCTGTTTTATCTGTCATACTAACAAACACATTAAACATACCAGATAATATTTAACATCAATCATATTAGGCTTTAAATATTTCTCCCCCTATTTTGATTATAATCAAAAAGAATTTTTCTATAACAATCAAAAGAGCTCCCCCTCAAAATATGCATATCTTGGAGATAACTCCCCCTCAATCAAAGCATTAAAAGAACACCACATTTTATTTCAGAAATAATCATTCAGTACAATATAAGAAGAATAAATAACAAAAAATTTAAAATTCTTCACTATCATCACTATGAAAGTGTGCCTCAAATCTATTTTCTAAACGGCACACTTTATCATCTACATCAGATATACGGCGAATTATTTCCTCATGCCATACTCCAGAAAGAGTGAAGAATGACTGCATCCTCTTATTCATGTCAGATAACATGTCTTCCATGGATTTTCGGGTTTCATGATGAGTAGAGGAAGTTCCAACACTTTGGATTTGATCAGAGGGAAACTCAGCAGCAGGAGGCATATCTTCATCAGAATCTTCATTGACACGCACCATTTGGAGTTGGATTAATGTGTTGTCCAGCATGCGATTTAAGTTGTTCGTGCATACTGTTTGTTCACCTTCGACATTTACTCCCTTGTATTCAAGAATGCGAGAGACAAGGAGGGCATATGGAATTTTGAAGGTGGGATGGCGTTTGGCTTTTAACATAGTCATGGTGACAAGAACGCCCCAATCTAAAGGCTCATTATTCATTATGGCATGAATAATACGAAGATCAATTGAAGAACATTGAGCATGATTCGTAGCCCGGGGACATAGGATCCAGACAAGTAGATGTAAAATCATACGTTCCTCCTTCTTCAAAGGTCCAACAAGAAGGAGACGCCCAATCTCCATGGAGGGATTTCGCAGAAAAGAGAGGTAAGCTAAAATCCTGTCAAAATCATCTAACTCACCATACACGTTAATAGCATCTTCTCTAATAGGAAAGTGGGCAACATTCTCCCAAATATCATCATCAAGAATAATTGTGACCCCCTTTACACGAGAGGTAGCAATTTGATCTCTAATTTTGAACCTAGAGTAAAATACCCTAACTAAGTCAGGATAATACGTACCTTGCATTTAGATGAAGGGGAGAACTCCTTGAATTTCAAGGAGGTTGGGAAAGTTGAATCCCCTATTGATGAACTGCTCACCAATAAGGAACTTAGGAGAAATAATAGCACGTTCTTTCTAATAGGACAAAAATTCTTGTCGGTCGTCTGCATCAGAAATCCATCCTTCTACAGAATTAGGACGGGGTTGAGATGAGGGTGCAAATCTTCTTCTAGTGGGGATTTTTGCACGAGAAGAGGAGGCCATTGAAGGATTAGAAGAGTAACAAGAAGATTTAAGAAGACAAGTGGAGTCAAAAGAAGGTAAGATTGATATAATGAGGCAAGAAGGCTTGATTTCAAGAGATAGAAGTGAGTAGAAGTGAAATGGAGGTCCCTATTTATAACCAAGCATGTCTAACGGTCATATGGAAGTGAATAAGGGTCAAGAGAGCCGTTGGCAACGGCTAGGAATCCAAACTTGCCAGGTTTAATCGATTAAAACTCAAATTAATCGATTAAACCAGTATCAGACCCAGTTAATTGATTAATTTGAGCTGTTAATCGATTAACACTGGTTTTAATCGATTAATGGACGAATTAATTGATTAATCCAGAGAGGAATGTCATGTTTTGGGTGTTTTGGATGCAAATAATCGATTATAACTCCAATTAATCGATTATTCCAGAGAGTACATCAAATTTTTGAGGTTTTTACACATGATAAACTATTAACATCCTGTATAATGAATTATATCCTTACAGTCATCCAAAAACTGTCTGATTAAGTAAAATTTAAGCTATTTCTAGTATCCCTAAGTCTCTTCTAAGATCATAGAATCTATCCTTGGGTAGAGGCTTGTCGCTGCCGTCAAAACGAGGCGGTCGGAGCGACGCGATGATTTTATCGACCCTCTTGTTTTCGCGTTTTTTTATTGGTGGATACAACGTCCTTAGGTTGTCCGATAACCGGGCTAACCTAGAGACGAGGTTTTCGAAAAGCGTCCTTGAGTTGTCCGACAACCGGGCTAACCCAAAGACTTATTTATTTTGGGTTCTATGGAGTCGCCACCGATATTTTTACCATAAACATCGGAAAAGGGGTTAAAAAGGCGTTGGTTTTCGAAAACCAACTTTGGTCATTAGAACCAGAGTTGGGTAAGGGAGTTGGTTACGTGTAAAGGGAGTGTTAGTCCCTTTACGACGCCCCTTTCGGGTTTCCTATGATAGGCTGGCTTATTTTTATTGATAAACTAGAAAAACACACTTTTGCCCTTTTTATTTATTCTGCGGAATTTAAAGGTATGACTACATGGCCCTATTACCTATTGCACAATTTAAAATAAAAGCGATAAAGGTAGAAGGAGAGAATTTGAACCTCCGAAGCACGCTTTATATTAATTCTCTTGAAAAAATAGGGTGCTTTATGGCAGCCCTTCACTCTACAAGGCGTCGGAAACCTCTCGAACGCCGAAAATCACTCTTGAAAACACTCAGAAACTCCGGAAATGCGTCGGAGGGATTCTAGAGAGAAGTTTTAGAGAGAAGGGAGAGCTATGGAGCTGTGGTGTGTGGAAATGAGGGGGGGAGAGCCCCTATTTATAGGTTTTCGCGCTGTCAGGTGGCGAGACCGCCGGTCTCGTCTGACAGCAACGAGACCGCCGTCTCGCACAACGAGACCGCCGTCTCGTTTACCATGAGCAACGAGACCGGGGTCTGGGTGAACGAGACCGCCGTCTCGTTTGTCGTAGGCAACGAGACCCCGGTCTCGTTAGACGAGACCCCGGTCTCGTTTTCGTAGCCAACGAGACCCCGGTTTGGGTGAACGAGACCCCGGTCTTGTTTTCGTAGGCAACGAGACCCCGGTCTCGTTTTCGTTGGCAACGAGACCCCGGTCTCGTTAGACGAGACCCCGGTCTCGTTTGCTACGCGAAGCGAAACGGCGGTCTGGGTCATCCAGAAGGCGGTCTCGTCCCTTCGAGGCGAGAAAACTTATTTTTTTGGCCCAAAAAACCTTCCTATCTTGGTACGGGAGCCTAATAGTCTCTCCTAGTGGCTTGTTAGGCTTCGGCCGTCTTCAAATAGGGGATCTTCTGACTTTATTTGGGGCCCGGGCAAGATTTGGGGTCTACAGCTGCCCCCCCTTTACCCGTCCAGTCGGCTGCTGGCCTTCTGTTGTCAGGATGATCGACTGGGGGGTAAAGGAGTTGACCCTCTTGCCCGGTTGCCCTTCGGATGTCCCGTCTTGTGGCGGATGATCCTCTGGGGAGATGTTGTGGTCGCGTGCCTCCGAGATACTACTTCTGACGTAGCCGATCCCTTTGGTGAACACGTGGTAGAACCTCCGGATGCTACTTCTGACGTAGCCGATCCTTCGGTTGATGGGTATAAACCCCCCATCAGGCTGGTAGTTACAGTCCGTTGTGTGGGACTGGATGGGTATGAACCCCCCATCAGGCTGGTATGGTCCGTTGTGTGGGACCGGATGGGTATGAACCCCCCATCAGGCTGGTAATGGCGGCTTACAGTTCATGTGGCCCATGCGCCGTTTAGGCACTCCTTTTGATAGGTATAAACCCCCTATCAGGCTGGTACAGTCCGTTGCGTAGGACTGGTGGTGGTGGCGGCTTACTGCTCAGGTCGCTCATGCGCCGATGTGAAACCTTAGGATGCTCCTTCTGACGGTAGTTGATCCTTCGGTTGATGGGTATGAATCCCCCATCAGGCTGGTGGGTACAGTCCGTTGTGTGGGACTGGATGGGTATGAGCCCCCCATCAGGGTGGTGGTGACAGTCCGTTGTGTGGGACTGGATGGGTATGAACCCCCCATCAGGGTGGTGGTGACAGTCCGTTGTGTGGGACCGGATGGGTATGAGCCCCCCATCAGGGTGGTAATGACAGTCCGTTGTGTGGGACTGGATGGGTATGAACCCCCCATCAGGGTGGTACGGTCCGTTGTGTGGGACCGGATGGGTATGAACCCCCCATCAGGGTGGTAATGACAGTCCGTTGTGTGGGACTGGATGGGTATGAACCCCCCATCAGGGTGGTACGGTCCGTTGTGTGGGACCGGATGGGTATGAGCCCCCCATCAGGGTGGTAATGCGACTTACTGATCTGGCTCGGGCGCAGATCAAGCGCAGCTCTCTGGAGAGTGCTGCTTGTGTTGATTTCTCTTCGGATTTCCTGAATAGTTATCCGGGTCACGTTGGGGATTTTGTTGGCGATCAATCAGCCTTTGTTGATTGCTGGGAATCCTTTGTTTTTGCTCTTTTGTGGTGGTCATCCTGACTTTGCTGGTTGTCGGGGATTTTTTGATAAGTGCCTCTTAGGTAGGCAGGAATCCTCTGGGGATTTGTTGATCTTGGTGACGCCTCTTGAGTAGGCGGATATCCATTGAGTTTTTGGTAATGCCTCTGAGTAGGCAGATGTTCTGTTTGGAGGTGAAGACTTTTGGTTTTGATTTTTTCTTTGCCTCTGAATAGGCTAATGTTGCTTTTTTGCTTGCAAGGTTTTGCCTATGCGTTCCACTAGGGATATCCATGTTAGGCAAGTAGCTTTCTGAGGATATGCGTTTGAAGTTTTGCCTTTGCAGTAGGCTCTCTGGGTAAGTTTTTCTTTTTGATTGATCCACCGGGGAATTGGTTGCCTTCCCGGGGATCTAATTTTGATCGTCTTTTGGGGAATGGAGTTGTGACTCCTTGTTTGGTGGTTGAGACTTTATTGGTTGGAGGTAGTCTTTTATCCTGC
>OY731405.1:15996472-16129313 GCA_963425845.1 Sphenostylis stenocarpa | reverse complement strand
AGCTTTCATCACATAAAACCCTGTACAACTCCAAGGTGATTTCGAAGGTCTAATTAATCCTTTATGTAGATATTCTTGTATTTCTTTCTTACAATATTCTAACTATTCATTATTCATTTGTATTGGTCTAGCTTTTGTAGGTATTTGTTTTTAATCAAAATTATTTATATATGGTAATTCTATTGTATATTTTTTTCTATGCCAAAAGGCAGTAGGATTTAATTCACATATTTCTTTTTCTATTTTTTCTTCATATGATTTTATAATTTTTTTAATATTTTGACTATTTAGTTGTTCTTCTATTCTTTTAAATTTTATTTCTTTATTTAACATATTTATTTGGTTTTTCTTTATCTCTACTTGGCTTATAGAGGATTCTTTTAATAAATTTTGTTCTCCAGTTTTTGGTGGTTTTATAAATTCAAAACAAATTTATTTTCCTAGAATACTGATATTTAAACCTAATTCTGTTACTTGAAAGGGATATAATAAGGTTAAAAAGGGAGTTCCTAATATTACTGGAGTATTCATATTTTTTATTAATACAAACGAAGTATTATAACAAACTTTATTTTTACATATCTTTACGTTAGATAGTTTATATTGTATATGCATTTTTGACCCATTGGCACTGGTTACTTTTTCTAAAGTTTTTTCATAATATTTTGTAGGAATTAATCCTTCTTGAATACAGTTTACATCTGCTCCAGAATCTACTAAAGCTATTGTTTTAAATTTTTCTTCTTTTATGATTAAAGTGATTTCTACATGTCATTTATGAGTAGTCATCAAATTTAATAGACTAATATAACTTTCATCATTTAAATCTTCAATTTTACTAGATCCTTTCCCATTTTTCTCTTGATTTTTTATAATTTCTCTCCCTTCAAGTTCTAATAATCTATATTCTAGGGCTATACATTTTCTTTTAATGATTGTATATCTTGCTTAAGGGTTTTGATTTCTTCTTGTAAATCTTTTATGGTTATTTGTTGACTCGGACTTTTAAATCTATTATAAATTTCTTTCATACTTATTGGATTTATATTTTTCTGTACTTCTTCACTACGTGTTATTAAATTACTTAACTGTTGTAAAAATTCAGTTTTTAAAGGAGAATCTACTAATTTATCTATTATAGAAACTAGAGTAGAGGTTTGATCTTTTGTTAACATGTTTATATTTTTACAATCTAAACAGTTACATAATTCTGGTCCTAAGCAATAATTATCTTCGGAATTTTGTCCTTCTTCCTCACTAGAGGATTCTTGTTCTATCTATTCTAATTCTAATTCGCTATCTTCATTTTCTATAAAACTATTAGATTCTTCTTCTTCAGAGTTAATTAAAATATTTAATAAATTTTCTTTTAATTTGTTTCATCTTCTATTTGATTTATCTTTTTTATTACTTTACAATTATTAGCATAATGTCCTGGTTTTCCACATTTCCAATATACATTCTTTTTCTTATTAGATTTATTATATTTGGGTTTTCTTGTCAATTTAGATTTATTTTCTATATTTTTATTTTTAGTTTCTTGAAATCTCCTATAGGGTTTTCTATAAGGTTTCTTATATGTTTTTTCTTGTCGTTTAATTACTTTCTTTTTCTTAGCACTAGGGGCTCTAATCGGTTCCATACCGTATTGTTGACAGAAATTTCCTATTTCTCTTTTATTAACCATACTTTCTTTTCTAAGTTTATTTTGTAACTTAAAATCAGTACAAACTTGAATACCTGTTTCTACAATTATATTATGTATTTGTCCATAAGTTAAAGTATCATATGATTTAGGTTTTCCATAATGACTTTCTAAATTCATTTTTACCTTTTCTGAAAATAATTTGGGTAATCCTGCTAAAAACCTCTCTTTCCAAAATCCTGCAAATCCATCTTCTCTTAAGGTTATTTTTTATAAGAAATTATCTTTATACCATCTATAATCTGACATGGTTGGACAATATAGGTTTGCTAATTGGCTAGCTGATCTTTCTTTAAATATGTTTGGATCTCCTACGAAATTTTGTATAATTGAGTATATTAATGTTGCTACAGCATCTTCTTGATTGGTATCTGTTTTTATACTATTTAAAATTGATAATTTATCTTGTTCTGTGCAGAAATTATCCCACCATCCTTTCAATTGACCAGTGAATCCTTGAATTATGGCTATAGCAGCAGATTTATCACTACATCCTTTAGATTTATGGGCGGTGGCTGCCATAGTCATTTGACAAGTTAAATCTAATATTGCTTGTTCACTTAATCCATCTAAGTTCCACTCAGTTATATCATTTCCTGAGAAGGAATTTTGTACTAACTCTCCTCTTTCTTCAAATTGTATATCCGCAAAAGTAGGTCTAGAATAATAGTTTCTAAGTTTTGGATATGTTCTCATCTTATTTATTTCTATTGTATTTATGGAAGTATTTCCTATTTGTTCTATTTTCTTTTTTAATTCTTCTATTTGTATATCTGTACTACTTTTTAGCCTTAGTGAATCTTTTTTTTTGTGGTACATTAAACAATTTATATATTGGTTTTATAGGATCTTTAGAACTAATAGGTATGTCTTTTAAAGGTTTATTTTCTATTCTAGTTAGTTGTTTTGTCATAATTTCTAATACGGTATTAGAATAATTTAATTGGGAATGTAATTTTTTTATATCTTTTATTTGTACTGGTTTTTCTTCACTTTTAACATCTTTATAGGGACTTGCTTCTATTTCTAAATCTTTTGTGGGTTTTATTATAATTCCCTGTTGTGGAGGATACTCTGATGTTATTAATTCATTATTAATAGTTTTCCAAGTATTTGATATTTTTTCTAAAGGATATATATGTTTTTCTTGATTATAATTAAAAAACCAATCGAAAAAATATAAATTTATATCATGTTGTTCTAAATAATCATAGAAATTTTTTCTATACTCTTCTGTTTCTTGTTTTGTGAATGTTTTGAAATAACATTCTCTATTTTGTTTATTATATTCTGCTTCAAAATCTTGTCTAATCCAATTTTTATCTATACTAAAGGATGCTTCTCTATTTACAGTATTTAATATTTGTGAAGCAGTTGGAGAGTATTGAGGAGATTTTGTTCCTCTCAACTCTTCATATACTGGTTTTGTAACTCTAGGAGTAATATTATTTAATCCTCTCAGATCTAAATTTATTGTTGATCCATCAACTGAATGTCTTGAAGATTGTCCTTTATATATCATTTGAGGTTCTTTATATTTAAAGGATAATGACCTATTCATTCTTAATCTGATATCAAATCCATCTTGAATTATTTCTCTAATTTGAGTATTATATACTTTTGGTTCTTCTATAATATCTTCTAATTTCCATTCCTCCAGAATTTTACTTATTACTTCTTCATGACTTAGTCTTTTTGGAATTTGAACTGATGATTTCCTAAGATTAGCTTCTACTAATATTGTTTCATCTTTTGGAGAAGATCTTAACGCTTTATAATTGTAATCAATTTATAGAGTTTATTATAAAGTAATCAAAATTGAAGGTACTTAGGATTGGCTTCCTTCCTTATCCCTCTTTTGTAATGGCTATGTCAATTAAGAACGTCAATTAACTTAACAATGTTGATGCCACCTACTCAAATCATCCATGTTGATTCCTCACACATGAAATTCATAAGAAAACCTAATAAATGTAGATTCCTCACACAATTAACAGATTTTCCAGCATTAGGGTTAGGCTGTTTAAGCAATTGATACATTCATTCCATTCCTGACAATTAACGTAACAAATATTCTTACCGTGATCTAGGGTTCAAGATATATTTTCCAATCATACCTCAAACAATCAAGAATAAATTGTTGAACATTCAAGGACTTGATGTTGAACTTGATGAACATGAAGATTGTTGATTTTGATGATGATTCAAGAACACAAAGACTTAGAGTGTTGAAGACTTGTTTTGTATTGTAATAACTTTGTGTTCCATTAGATTGAGTCTGTAATATTAGAGTTTAAGATAGTTGGTACATAGTATGCACCTTAGAAGCTTCAAAAAGCTCAAATTTATCATCCAGGCTCGGCTTTAATCGATTAAATAGGGAAATAATCGATTAAAACAGTGAGAAAAATCATTGTCTGTAACAACTCACTAGTTTAATCGATTAAACCAACTTTTAATCGATTATCAGGCGGTTTAATCGATTAAACCACCTTTTAATCGATTAAAACAGAGAGGTTTGGGTTCTGTTGATATTTGGCTCTATTTTAATCGATTAACACTTCATTTAATCGATTATTTCAGTCAGATTTTGATTTTTAACTTCAAATCAAACCTATTTTCGAAAACCCTATTTCCAAGAACCCTAGTTTCGAAATTCCCAATTCCTAAACCCTAATTTCTCTACTTAAACTCTTCTATGGCACTCAGAAAAGAAGAACAACCTTTTTCATACAAAAGTTAAGTGTTGTGAGTGCCAGAGAACTATTTGTTGCAAGAAAAAGGGGCTTTTGGAACCTGGTGTGGGCTAGAAGCGATAAGAATCACTAAGTGGAGTTCTTAGTGGATTGTGTGTTGTGCCGTCTCTGGGGAAAGCTGTTCTTCATCTCTTATGGGTTTCAAGAGAGGTGTTATCTTTATCTTTATCTTTTCAATTGTAATTTGTTTGTAACAACTTTCATTATAGTGACAGCGTTAATCCTCTGGTTGAGTGATTAGCAACTGGATGTAGGGTCTTTTGATCCGAACCAGTATAAATCTCCTGTGTAAGATTCTCTTCTCTACTCTATTTACATTTACACAGTTTTTAATCGGTAAAATTTGGGGAACATTTTGAAAACCTAATTTTTATTAAGAAACCAATTCACCCCCCCTCTTGGTTTTAGTCCGACCACGCGATCATTCCGCTGCGCGATTCTAACATAAATCATTCCAAAGCATAAAGATAAGAATAACAACATCAAAGCATAAATTAATATCTCAAAATATCACCATGACACAAAAGAGTTCAAAGGAAGTGCACCGAATCCTAAGAGAATGAAGTTAGCCACTCATGTTGGCCATTACAATGCTCTAATTGATGAAGAAGTTAAGAATTGATGAAGATTAGACAAAACCCTAACAGTAGTCGTGCCTCCTCTCCTCCAAGACTGCTTGCTTTTCTCAAAACACAACTTATCTTTTTATAAGAGAATTTGGGTCGGGCCTCGCATCATTCATTCGCTTAAACGCTCTTCTTTCTTTCAATTTTACTCCAATTATGCTCCTTACTCTTGTATCAGGGTATTCTCGAATTCATCCTATATTGGGAGAAAAATATATTAGAATTAACATAAGTTAAGTGGTTTCATAACAATTCAAGGCATAATTATATCAACTTTTTACCACTTAACAGTCAACAAATCTAGATGTAATACATATAGTAGAATATAGTTACCTAGGAACAAAAAATAATAAGATCATAAATATTCTAGAATAATCAATTTTAGATCAACATATAAAAGATGGATATAATTTTATTCATTTAGGATTAATACAAGTCGCACCAAAACCAAATTACAGAATAGGAATAAATAGTCTAATATTAATGTTATTAAGAGACATAAGACTTAAAAAATTTAATGATTCCATAATCACTATTTTAGAAAGTAACTTACATGATGGCCCTGCCTTTTTTAATTGTTATCCAAATTTTTCGATGAATATTAAAAATGATAAGACTAGTAATGCTATAAAATTATATGTACAAATCCCTGAGAAAATCGTAGATGAAGAATCTGGTGCAATACAAATAATTTATAGAGTATATTATAAAGTAACTAGAATAGATTACAACTATAAAGCTTTGAGATCCTCACCAAAAGATGAAACCATATTAGTAGAAGCTAATCTTAGAAAATCATCAATTCAAATACCAAAAAGACTAAGTCATGAAGAGGTAATAAGTAAATTCCGGAGGAATGGAAATTAGAAGATATTATAGAAGAACCAAAAGTTTATAATACTCAAATTAGAGAAATAATCCAAGATGGTACTGATATTAGATTAAGAATGAATAGATCATTATCTTTTTAAAATAGAGAACCTCAAATGATATATAAAGGACAAACTTCAAGACTTCCGTTGATGGATCAACAATAAATTTAGATTTAGAGGATTAAACAATATTACACCTAGAGTTACAAAACCCGTATATGAAGAGTCAAAAGAAACAAAATCTCCTCAATATTCTCCAACTGCTTCACAGATATTAAATACTGTAAATAGAGGAGCGTCCTTTTGTATAGATAAAAATTGGATTAGACAAGATTTTGAAGCAAAATATAATAAAGAAAATAGGGAATGGTATTTTAAAACATTCACAAAACAACAAACAGAAAAATTTAGAGAAAATTTTTATGATTATTTAGAACAACATGAAATAAATTTATATTTTTTCGATTGGTTTTTTAATTATAGTCAAGAAAAATATATATCCTTTAGAAAAAAATATCAAATAATTGGATGACTATTAATAATGAGTTAATAATATCGAGTATCCTCCACAACAAGGAATTATAATAAAACCCACAAGAGATTTAGAAATTGAGGCGAGCCCTTATAAAGATGTCAAAAGTGAAGAAAAACCAAGTACAAATAAAAGATATAAAAAAATTACATTCTCAACTTAATTACTCTAATACCGTATTAGAAGTTATGACAAAACAATTAACTAGAATAGAAAATAAGCCTTTAAAAGACATACCTAGTAGTTCTAAAGAACCTATAAAACCAATATATAAATTGTTCAACGTACCACAAAAAGAATTAGATTCATTAAGATTAAAAAGTAGTATTGATATACAGATAGAAGAATTAAAAAATAAAATAGAACAAATAGGAAATACTTCTATAAATACGATAGAAATAAATAAAATGAGAACATATCCAAAACTTAGAAATTATTATTCTAGACCCACATTCGCCGACGTACAATTTGAAGAAAGAGGAGAGTTAGTACAAAATTCCTTTTCGGGGAATGATATAACTGAGTGGAATTTAGATGGATTAAGTGAACAAGCAATATTAGATTTAACTTGTCAAATGACCATGGCGGCTACAGCCCATAAATCCAAAGGATGTAGTGATAAATCTGCTGCTATAGCAATAATATAAGGATTCACTGGTCAATTGAAAGGCTGGTGGGATAATTTCTACACAGAACAAGATAAATTGTCAATTTTAAATAGTATAAAAATAGATACAAATCAAGAAGATGCAATGGCTACTTTAATATACACGATTATACAAAACTTTGTAGGAGACCCAAATATATTTAAAGAAAGATCAGCAAGTCAATTAGCAAATTTATATTGTCCAACAATGTCCAATTATCGATGGTATAAAGATAATTTCCTATCAAAAATAACCTTAAGAAAAGATGGATTTGTAGGATTTTTGGAAGGAAAGATTTTTAGCAGGATTACCCAAATTATTCTCAGAAAAGGTAAAAATAAACTTAGAAAACCATTATGGAAAACCTATAGCGTATGATACTTTAACTTATGGACAAATACATAATATAATTGTAGAAACAGATATACAAGTTTGCGCTGATTTTAAATTACAAAATAAACTTAGAAAAGAAAGTATGGTTAATAAAAGAGAAATAGGAAATTTCTGCCAACAATATGGTATGGAACCAATTAGAGCTCCTAGTGCTAGGAAAAAGAAAGTAATTAAAAGACAGGAAAAAACATATCAGAAAACTTATAGAAAACCATATAAGAAATTCCAAGAAAAGATTGAAAATAAAAATAAAGAAGGTAAACCTAAAATGACAAGAAAACCCAAATATAATAGGAAAAAGAATGTATGTTGGAAATGCGGAAAACCAGGACATTATGCTAATAATTGTAAAGTTATACAAAAGATAAATCAGATAGAAGATGAAAAATTAAAAGAAAGTCTATTAAATATTTTAATTAACTCTGAAAAAGAAGAAGAATCAAATAGTTCTATAGAAAATGAAGGTAGTGAATTAGAATTAGAACAAATTGAACAAGAATCCTCTAACGAGGAAGAAGAACAAGAAACAGAAAATAATTATTGTTTAAGACCATAACTATGTAATTGTTTAGATTGTAAAAATATAAACATGTTAACAAAAGACCAAACATCTACTCTAATTTCTATAATAGATAAATTAGAATATTCTCCTTTAAAAACTGAATTTTTACAACAATTGAGCAATTTAATAACACGAAGTGAAGACGTACAGAAAACTATAAATCTAATAAGTATGAAAGAAATTTATAATAGATTTAAAAGCCCGAGTCAACAAATAACTATAAAAGATCTACAAGAAGAAATTAAAACTTTAAAACAAGAAATACAAATATTAAAAGAAAATGATGTATCTCTAGAATATAGATTATTAGAATTAGAAGGAAAAGAAATCAAAAGGAATCAAGAAGAAAATATAGAAGGACCTAGTAAAATTAAGGATTTAAATGATGAAAGCTATATTAGTTTATTAAATGTAATGACTACCCATAAATGGCATGTAGAAATTACTTTAATTATAAAAGAAGAACAATTTAAGACAATAGCTTTGTTGACTCTGGAGCAGATGTAAATTGTATCCAAGAAGGATTAATTCCTATAAAATATTATGAAAAAACTTTAGAAAAAGTAACAAGTGCTAATGGATCCAAAATGCATATACAATATAAACTTTCAAATGTAAAAATATGTAAAAATAAAGTTTGCTATAATACCTCCTTTGTACTAATAAAAAATATGAATACTCCAGTTATATTAGGAACCCCATTTTTAACCTTATTGTATCCCTTTCAAGTAACCGAATTAGGTTTAAAAACTAGCATTTTAGGAAAAGAAATTTGTTTTGAATTTATAAAACCGCCAAAGACTAGAGAATTAAATTTATTAAAAGAATCATCAATAAGTCAAGTAGAGATAAAGAAAAAACAAATAAATATGTTAAACAAAGAAATAAAATTTAAAAGAATAGAAGAACAACTTAATAGTCAGAATATTAAAAAAATTATAAAATCATATGAGGAAAAAATAGAAAGAGAAATATGTGAATTAAATCCTACTGCCTTTTGGCATTGAAAGAAATACACAATAGAATTACCTTATATAAATAATTTTGATGAAAACCAAATACCTACAAAAGCCAGACCTATACAAATGAATAATCAATATTTAGAATATTGTAAAAAAAAATACAAGAATATTTAGATAAAGGATTAATTAGACCTTCAAAATCACCCTGGAGCTATACAGGGTTCTATGTTATGAAAGCTTCGAAATAGAAAGAGGAGCTCCTAGATTAGTAATTAATTATAAACCATTAAATAAAGTATTAAAATGGATACGATATCCTTTACCTAATAAAAATGATTTAATAAAAAGAGTACACGATGCAATAGTATTATCTAAATTTGATTTAAAATCTAGATATTATCAAATCTCAGTAAAAGAAGAAGATAAATATAAGACTGCCTTTGTAGTACCCTTTGGACATTACGAATGGAATGTAATGCCACAAGGATTAAAAAACGCTCCATGTGAATTTCAAAATATAATGAATGACATTTTTATTCCATATATAAAATTTTCAATAGTATATTTAGATGATGTATTAATCTTTTCAAAAAATATTACAGAACATATTAATCATCTAGAAATATTTATAAAAATAATGAAAGAAAATGTTTTGATTGTATCGGCTAAGAAAATGAAAATATTTCAAACGAAAATAAGATTCTTAGGATATGAAATTTATCAAAACACAATAATTCCTATCCAGAGGACTTCAGAATTTGCAGAAAATTTTCCAAATGAAATAAAAGATAAACAACAACTACAAAGATTTTTAGGATGTGTAAATTATATAGCAGATTTTATTTCAAATATTAGAATAATATGCGCACCATTATTTAAGAGACTCAGAAAAAACCCACCTTCGTGGATTGAAGACATGACCCAAGCTATAATTAAAATAAAAGAATTAGTAAAAAGAATCCCTTGTTTAGGAATACCTGATCCACAAGCCTTTTTAATAATAGAAACTGATGCATCAAACTTAGGCTATGAGGGGTGTTAAAACAAAAGCTTTCAGAATTTTCTAAAGAACAAGTAGTAAGATATTATTCAGGAATTTGGCATCCTTCACAACAAAAGTATTCTATAGTTAAAAAAGAAATTCTTTCGATAGTTTTATGTGTTCAAAAATTTCAAGATGATGTTTTCAATAAAAAGTTTTTAATTAGAACAGATTGTAAAGCAGCATCAAGTGTTTTAACCAAGGATGTTAAAAATTTGGTATCAAAACATATTTTTGATAGATGGCAATCATTATTATCATGTTTTGATTTTGATATTGAACATATAAAAGGAAAAAATATTTTTTTACCAGATTTTTTAACAACAGAGTTTTTATAGGCTTCAACATGAGCACGAAGCCAGTGAGTAAAGATCAATATGGTCCCCCACTGGGATCACAAAAAGGTAAAGATCAATATGATCCCCCACTGGGATCACTAAAAGGAGCTACATCCAAAGATCAGTACAATCGCCCACTGGGATCACAAAAATAAGTCTCCACAATATCATTAAGGCGTTAAACGTCCCAAAATCAACCCAAAATCCAATCTACCTTAGCAGAAATACTAAAAACACCTCCTCAAATACCCAATATCTCAAAAAACCCTCTGATAAAAAATAGATTCACTCCTCTTCAATATCAGAATATCTTAATTGGACCAAAAGATTTTATTAGCAAGCCCACTCAAGAGCAACCTTCAGAAGAATATTTAGAAAAACCTAAAACTTCTTCCATTATTATTTTAGAATAATCATGGATTTATGACAATGTTAGATCAATAGTAAATAACCTTTTCCCAAAAGACTTTCATTATCCTCCAATAAACCCAAAAAAAACCAGAACCTTTTATGAGTTTATATTAGTAGATACAGACTCTGCAGAAATTTACCATACTAGAAACAGTCAAAATAGTATTTTGTTTACAAAAATAAAAATCCTGAGAGTTTTGTCCCCAGAAGAATGGAAACCTGTTCATTTTACCAATAACTTTTCCAGAACCTTTGACCCCCAGTTTTATAATTACTATGATTATATAGAGGCATGGACCAAAACCTTATTAGTATATCCAGGAACTCATTCGTGGTTCATTTGGTTTAAAAGAGGAATATCATTAAAATTCCCAAAATGGTTTATTAAATGGTTCACAGATTTTGGGCCATTACCGACAATATTCCCACAGAATGTTAGTGATGTATATCAATATTTCCGAGAAAAAACATCTTTTGACTCTGGGTATAGATTAATATCAGTTGTAGCTACTCAATCCATTACATGGATAGTGAAAGAATTAATGGTTGAGTTCAAGAGGGGGGGGTGAATTGAACTTTATAAAACTTTTTCGCAAAACTTACTTTCTTTTGGAAGAATGATTTATCTTTATTCAATTCTTGCTAAGGTAGATTGATTTTAAACACAACAAGTATATAGGCAGAAAATAAAAGAGATGAAAGAAGAAATTCAACACACAAATTTATACTGGTTCACTCTATACCAGAGCTACATCCAGTTCTTGACAAATCTGCCAAGTTCCACTAATACCAAGTGAAAGATACAACCAGTAGATATTCACTAATCTACTCCAAGAACTATCTTACAAACCCACAAGATAGAATCTTGAAAACCTCCCAGTAACCAAATCCAGTTACTATAACAAGTGCAGATCCCAATTCCAACCTGCACAACCACACTTTACAAAAGAGTGTGAAAAGAAAAAACCTGGACTGCAGCTCTATCAGTAAAATTGTCCAGAACAGATTCTAACACAGCACTTTCTCTCTTTAATTGACCACAATTTTGATCAAAGCACCTTATGATATAACAAAGTTCTTGAATGCAGAGAAAGTCACGGATATGATAGCCTCACAGATTCATTTCAAATGTCTTCTCAAGTTGTGTTTTTTAAACGATAGATCAAATCTGTATTTATAAAGTAAAACAGAGAACCAGATCATTTCATTAATTAAAAACTGAATCAGAGAGGTAAATGATCGATCAGATTTAAAGTAAAACAGGTTAGAATCGATTCTGATCGATTAGAACCGTATTATGATCGATTAGACCAAGTTATGATCGATCAGAATGAAACTATGATCGATCAGAATGCATTTCAATCGATTAAAACGACGATTCAATCGATTGATTTCATTTAAAACTTCATTCAATCGATTGATTCGAGTTTTAATGGATTGAAACAGCTTTATGAAAAATGATAGCTCTTTGTTTCAATCGATTGAAAATCATTTCAACAGATTGAAATCCTCGCAAACACTTGGTTAGAAAAATAGTCTCTCTGTTTCAACAGATTAAAAGATATTTCAACAAATTGATTTTCTCGAAAACTCTTAGACTGAAAAAATAGTCTTTCTGTTTCAACAGATTAAAAAACATTTCAACAGATTGAAAATGCGAAACCTTGATATTGAAAAATTCATTAAGTCATTTTAACCTGTTGATTCTGCGATTCAATCAATTGAAATTTCGACTATGTATGACCATTTATTATGTTAAATGATTTTAACAGATTGAAAATCCTTTTCAACAGATTGAAAAACTTAGTTTGTTCTTTTAATACTTAAATGTAAGTTTTTCATGCAGTAAAATGATTTTCAATGAGATGTGATATTTTAAGGCGCTTATCACAAAATATATTGGCCTATCAAGAGATTAAGTTCTATACATAGCCTATTCATCTACACACCCACAAACTAAACTATATCTACAAAATATTATGTCTTCATCAAATCCACCAAGTGCTTCAATCTCCCCCTATTTGATGGAGACAAATAACCACTGCACCTGCACAAATAATAACAGACCAGAGACATATATTTTGTGGTGTGTGTAGTGACAGTTTTAAGAAAACCACTTCTCCCCCTATTTGACTGCATCAAATAACATTGTTTTTAGTTATAGTCCATAGTACCACGTAGGTACCCCAAAATAAAACAGAACAAATAAAAACAAAGAACAGAAACAAGATAACAGAAACATAAAAATAAGCCTTCATTCATCCCCGGGACTTTGATTAAATTGCAGTTCAACAATCCTGTTGTAGATGTCTTCTAGTTGGTTGTCAGTATGTTGAAATCTTGCAATGAAATTTTCATCCAGATAATGCTGACGAGCCCGTAGAGCAACCGTCATCTCCATGTGCCTTCTTTGGTTGGTTTGCAGTTCGCTCACCTGATGCAACATGGTTCTTTCGAACTGAGACAGGGGCGTGCCACGGTCAGGCTGTGGAGTGTATGGGATCATTTCCAATGGGGACACCTCTTCCATCGGGTCAGATGGTCTTGCTGCAGAAGTTCCCGGAACATCAGCATTGATATTTTCCTCTTGTTCTTCTTCTTCAAAGTCTTCTCCTCTCCCAGCTTCTTCTTTCGAGATCCATTCACCATCGATTTTGATGAATCCCATTTTATGCAGAACAGAATTATTTACCTCATTTGTTGGTCGAACAGTTTCAACTAGTTCCCCTTCCAAATCAACACCAAAATGCGTTAAAAACTTAGAAATCAAAATAGCATAAGGATACTTGAAATCACTCAGCCGCTTAGCTTTGATCATGTGGTCCTTGATAACAAAAACCCACTTCACCCTTATTCTCGTGATGAATGCAAGACATCAGCACTAAATCTCCTTCATTTAGTATCGCATGATTGCTCCCCCGGGTGTGAGTCGCCAGGCCACAATGAAAGCGAGAACCCTTTCCTCAAGCTTCATCTTTCCAGTATTGAAAGAACTTACAGAGTCACGATTGTTCTTCATGCATGAACGAAAGTACTGAACTTTATTAAACTCTTCAACATCCGAAGTACACCCTTTGGTGACTTTTACACCTTCATCCTTGATTCCAGTGACCTCTTTCCAGACATTTGGCATTATCTCAATGTCTACTCCTTTGACTTGAGTTTTTAAAGTGGAACCTTCAAAGGACAAGTTAGTGAAAAAGACTTTAATTAAGTCAGGGTAAATCCTACCATTCAACTCCAGAAACTTCTGAAGTTTTTGATGTTGTAGTAGCTTCCGAATACCTCTAAATCCTTCGGCGTCAAACCAGGAGAACTTTAGGACCTTGGGAATGATGATTTGTTTCCTGCTCATTTCATGAATAAATAGATCCATTTTCTCTTGGTTCCCATTGAACCAGGTTTCAATGCGTCCTTCAACATTTGGTTCTTGCCTTGCAGTAGAAGACTCGCCTCTGCTGGACTTCTTCCTACCGGATTTTGTACGTTTGAGCATACTTGATTTTTGGAATGAACAGAGGAATAACCGAGAAGAGAGAATGGTTCAAGGAGAAAAAAACACTACAGTTTTCTTAAGGAATGAGAACATACGACCCCTTTAACTTCACAGTTTTGTCTTTACTGTATTACTGCTTCCGCGCAGTGATGATAAAGGTGGAGAGAGAGAAAGAATGTGTACTGTGCACCTTAATTACCCTCACATCTGACATCCAATCAGAGTCAATCAACTTTTATTGGATATCTTTGATATTTAAGAGAGTAGCTGAAGTCTATCTCGTTGTAAATGCATTCAATCCACTCTGCAGTAATTGTTTAGTGATAGAGTATATACAACTAGCCCTAGAAAAAATTAATCAATTGATATTTCGTGAAACCAATTGATTTTGCAATTGCAGATACTCAGAAGTAAAATAAATCGATTGAACCGAAAATCTAATCGATTGTTTTTGTGGAAGAAAATCATGCAGAGTATCAAAAGTGAATTCAATCGATTGAATCGAAGATTTCATCGATTGATTTATAGAAGAAAATATGCAGAGCTACAAGGTTTAATGAAATAAATCGATTAAAAGCCTATTTAATCGATTGAACTGATAACATATCAATAACAGAGAGTAAGAATCAGGAAATCAACAGATTATTTCGCAATTTCAATTGATTGAAACATATAATTTCAAGTTTTTCATACAATTATTAATCGATTGAACTTGTTATTAACCTGTTAAAGAGCACATTATCACCATAAAGAATCAGTTATTCAATACTAGATATATCTAGAATTCCTAATTCAGTCCTAAGCATTTTAAGTTTGTCTCTAGGAAGTGGTTTAGTGAATAAATCAGCTAACTGTTTTTCATATTTAATGAATAAAATTTCACAGTCACCCCTAGATACATGTTCTCTAATAAAGTGGTGTCTAATTTCAATATGCTTAGTTCTAGAGTGTTGAATAGGATTCTTAGTTAAATTTATTGCACTAGTATTATCACAAACCAGAGGTACCGTATTTAGAGTCACTCCATAGTCCGTCGACTTGTTGCTTAAGGTAGATACTTTGAGCACAACAGCTCCTAGCTGCAATGTATTCAGCTTCTGCAGCTTGAAAGAGCAACACATGCTTGCTTTTTGCTTTGCCAAGATATGAGACTCGCTTCCCAGCAAATGACATGTACCAGAGGTACTTTTTCTCGTCCAATCTACATCCCGCAAAGTCGAATCGAAAATCCAACAAGTTTAAGAGATGCACCTTCAGGATACCATAGTCCGACATTAACAGTTCCTTTGAGGTACTTCAGAATCCTTTTAGCAGCGGTAAGATGTGATTCCTTTGGGTTTGCCTGAAATCTAGCACAAAGGCACACACTAAACATAATGTCAGGTCTACTAGCAGTCAGATATAACAGAGAACCAATCAAACCTCTATATTTAGTTTGATCAACAGATTTCCCTTTTTCATCTAAATCTAGACAGCAGTTAGTAGACATGGGTGTAGAGGATTCCTTGCAATTGTGCATATCAAATTTCTTTAACAACTCATTGCAGTATTTAGATGGACTTAGAAAAATGCCATTTCTTAATTGCTTAACCTGGAGACCAAGGAAGAAATTCAATTCTCCCATCATAGACATTTCAAATTCACTTTGCATTTCCTTAACAAACTTATTACTCAAGGCATTATTTGTAGAACCGAAAATGATATCATCCACATACACCTGCATCAGAATAATGTCAGTTCCAGATTTCTTAATGAATAAGGTTTTATCAACTTCACCTCGTTTGTACCCTTGATCAATTAAGAAGTTACTTAACCTCTCATACCATTGTCTAGGTGCTTGCTTTAAACCATAAAGGGCCTTTTTCAATTTGTAGACATGGTCGGGATGCTTGTGATTTTCAAACCCAGGAGGTTGAGAAACATACACTTCTTCATTGATGAGTCCATTAAGAAAGGCACTCTTAACATCCATCTATAGTAATCTGAAACCACTTATACAAGCATAAGCTAATAATAATCTGACAGCTTCAAGTCTAGCTACAGGTGCAAAGGTTTCATCAAAATCAATACCCTCCTGTTGGTTATACCCTTTGGCTACCAATCTAGCTTTATTTCTAGTGATAATGCCGTGTTCATCTAGTTTGTTTTTGAATACCCACTTAGTACCAATTACATTGATATCTTTGATTTTAGGAACTAATTCCCACACGTTATTCCTTTCAAATTGATTAAGCTCATCATGCATGGCACTAACCCAGTATTCATCATTTAATGCTTCTTTAACAGTTTTAGGTTCTATTTGTGAAATGAATGACATATGATTGCAGAATTGATTAAGAGAATGTCTAGTAGATACTCCCTTATTGATTTGTCCGATGACATTGTCTAGAGAGAGATCTCTTGGGACAATCCACTCTTTGGGAAGCTCTTCCAGGACATCTTCTTCCTGTTCTTCAGTAATTCTTGATGGATCAGCTTTTGCAGGATCAACCGATTGATCACCTTCTTCGACAGTATGCCGATCTCGAGCTATCGGGAAGTTTCAACTCGATAAGAATTATCAGTTAAATCTTCTTCATCTGCAGTAGCACTGTTGTTCTATTCTCGCAACACTCGAGGAGACTCATTAAAAACAACATGTACTGATTCTTCAACAGATTTCAGTCTTAAATTGTAGACTCTATATGCATGGCCGTTAGTTGAATAACCAAGAAAGATTCCTTTGTCAGACTTCTCATCAAACTTGCCAATATTTTCTTTCCCATTGTTTAAAACAAAACATGTACATCCAAAAACCCTGAAATAGTTTATGTTGGGTTTTCTTCCTTTGTACAGTTCATATGGGGTTTTCTTAAGCATAGGTCTAATCAAGACTCTATTCAAAACATGACACGCAGTGTTTACTGCATCTGCCCAAAAGTATTTAGGTAAAGAATTTTCACACAACATTGTTCTAGCAAGTTCCACAATGGATCTGTTCTTTCTTTCCACAACACCATTTTGTTGAGGAGTTCTTGGAGCAGAAAAATTGTGTTTTATGCCAAACTTTTCACAAAATGATTCAAACTTTTCATTTACAAATTCTCCACCATTGTCACTTTGAATAGATGTAATGAAATACTCTTTTTCATTATGTAAAACCTTTGCAAGCTTTTTGAAAGATTTGTAAGAATCAAATTTGGCTTTAAGAAAAACAGTCCAGGTAAATCTGGAAAAGTCATCAACAATTACCATGATATAAAGATTACCACCTAGGCTTTTATTCCTTGAAGGACCAACCAAATCCATGTGAAGCAGTTCCAAAGGTCTAGAAGTCGAAACAATGTTTTTGTTTGAAAAGGATTTTCTAGTTTGTTTGCCTTTCAAACAAGCTTCACAGATTTTGTCTTTCAAGATTCGAAGCTTAGGAAGCCCAGAAACTAACTCTTTAGAAATCAGTTTGTCAAGATGGTTAAGATGTATATGAGCAAGCCTTCTATGCCACAACCAAGATTCTTCTTCTTTAGTAAGAAGACAACTTTGAGATGATATAGAATGCTTGATATCTAACATGTATATGTTGTTTAACCTCTTACCTACCAACATTACCGTGTCGATTCTCGGTTCACAGATTAGGCACTTTTCTCGGTTTGAAGATTACTTTGTGACCAAGATCACATAACCGACTTATACTCGATTAGATTGTGCTTGAGACCTTCAACAAGAAGAACATTGTGAATGGTTACCGATTCACCATCTCCAATATCTCCAGAACCTAGAATTCTTCCCTTGTTGTTGTCTCCATAAGTCACATGACCTCCATTCTTCAATCTCAGTTTCTGAAATTTTGAAATGTCACCTGTCATGTGCCTTGAGCATCCGCTATCCAGGTACCAAAGGGACTCTTGTTGCTATTCCTGAAAGATCAAACATCAAGTATTTGGTACCCTTACGTATTTTGGGTCCTTAGGAGTCAAATTTTCTGTTTAACATGTTTTGGAACCCATCTCTTCCTACCTTGCGGCACAAAATATTTTCTAGCATGACAAAATTTTATAGTATGTCCTTTCTTCATGCAGTAATGACAGGATGAGAAAGGGGATGTTGTTGTTTTTCTAAATGAAAAGAAGTTCAAGTACTTTTTAGTTTTTACCCCAATCTTAGGTTTGTACCCGATTCCTGAATGTTCAAAAACACAGTTTTGAGATCCAAGAAGTGCATCTAAATTCTCTTTACCTTGAGTAAACTTAGACAAAGTTTTAATCAAGTAATCAACCTTATCTTGCAGAATAATACACTTTTCACAATTCTTATTAGCAGCAACATTATCCGCAGATGAATAGATTATATCTAGATGTTCTAAATCTGATTTGCTTTCTAATAGTTCTTTTTCCAGAACTTTAACTCTATTTTCTAACCAGTTATTTAAACCTTTCAACCGATTATTTGTATGGGATAAATTTCTGGCTTCACTATGCATTTCATTGAAAGCATTTAGTAATGTGATGTAATTCATTTCATTCTCTGTGGGAGTTGAACTTACATGTGATGAAGAGGATTCACAGCCAACCATCAAACATAGGTTCACCTCTTCACCTTCGGATTCAGAACTGGAAGAAGAATCATTGTCTTGCCAAGCTATGTAGGCCTTTTTCCCTTTGTATTTAGACTCTTTCTTATTCTGATTCTTGGTCTTTTCCGGACAATCACTCCTTATATGTCCCTGCTTACCACAAGAATAACAAGTAATAGTATTTTGAATAGATTCAGTCTTTTTATCAGTGTACCTTTTTACTTGGTCAGTTCTGTTCTTCCTTCTAAGAAATTTCCCAAATTTCTTTACCAACAAGGTCAGATTCTCAGATTCATCTTCTTCAGTCTCGTTGTTTTCTTCAATCGTTTTGAGAACAATGTTTTTGCTTTTCTTTTCTGCATTCTCTTGTTCTTTGAACCGATTGATTTCTAACTCATGTTCCCTTAACTTACCAAAAAGTGAAGCAGTAGTCATTTCAGTCAAGTCTCTTGATTCTGATATAGCTGTCTCCTTTGGTTGCCAAGTTCTGTCCAAACACTTCAAGATTTTGATGTTCAACTCTTCCTTGTCAAAAATCTTTCCTAGCCCAATTAGATGATTGACTATGTGCGTGAACCTTTTCTGCACATCTGCAATTGTTTCTCCTTGTTGCATTCTAAACAATTCATAGTCCCTAATTAACTCATGCTTTCTCGCCCTTTTCACATCAGATGTACCTTCATGTGTGACCTCTAGAATTTCCCACATTTCTTTGGCAGAGGCACATTGAGACACCCTGAAAAACTCATCAAGATTTAAAGCAGAGGTAATAATATTTTTTGCAGTATAATCATATTGGACTCTCCTATTTTCTGCATCAGTTAATTCAGCCCAATTTTTTTCAACTACTTTACCATCTACTGTATGAGTTGGTTTGTAAGGACCATTAACAATTGTTTCCCAAATGCCTCTATCAAGAGATTCAATAAAGATTTTCATTCTAAGCTTCCAAAAAGAATAATTCACACCAGCAAAAAGAGGAGGCCTGTTTATGGAGGCTCCTTCTGAAAAATTCATCTTTCCCTTAGCCATTCTTGGACCGATTTCTTGAGTAACTTACAAGAACCAGCTCTGGTACCAATTGAAAGAATTAATGGTTGAGTTCAAGAGGGGGGGGTGAATTGAACTTTATAAAACTTTTTCGCAAAACTTACTTTCTTTTGGAAGAATGATTTATCTTTATTCAATTCTTGCTAAGGTAGATTGATTTTAAACACAGCAAGTATATAGGCAAAAAATAAAAGAGATGAAAGAAGAAATTCAACACACAATTTTATACTGGTTCACTCTATACCAGAGCTACATCCAGTTCTTGACAAATCTGCCAAGTTCCACTAATACCAAGTGAAAGATACAACCAGTAGATATTCACTAATCTACTCCAAGAACTATCTTACAAACCCACAAGATAGAATCTTGAAAACCTCCCAGTAACCAAATCCAGTTACTGTAACAAGTGCAGATCCCAATTCCAACCTACACAACCACACTTTACAAAAGAGTGTGAAAAGAAAAAACCTGGACTGCAGCTCTATCAGTAAAATTGTCCAGAACAGATTCTAACACAGCACTTTCTCTCTTTAATTGACCACAATTTTGATCAAAGCACCTTATGATATATCAAAGTTCTTGAATGCAGAGAAAGTCACGGATATGATAGCCTCACAGATTGATTTCAAATGTTTTCTCAAGTTGTGTGTTTTAAACGATAGATCAAATCTGTATTTATAAAGTAAAACAGAGAACCAGATCGTTTCATTAATTAAAAACTGAATCAGAGAGGTAAATGATCGATCAGATTTAAAGTAAAACAGGTTAGAATCGATTCTGATCGATTAGAACCGTATTATGATCGATTAGACCAAGTTATGATCAATCAGAATGAAACTATGATCGATCAGAATGCATTTCAATCGATTAAAACGACGATTCAATCGATTGATTTCATTTAAAACTTCATTCAATCGATTGATTCGAGTTTTTAATGGATTGAAACAGCTTTATGAAAAATGATAGCTCTCTGTTTCAATCGATTGAAAATCATTTCAACAGATTGAAATCCTGTAAACACTTAGTTAGAAAAATAGTCTCTCTGTTTCAACAGATTAAAAAATATTTCAACAGATTGATTTTCTGAAAACTCTTAGACTGAAAAAAATAGTCTTTCTGTTTCAACAGATTAAAAAACATTTCAACAGATTGAAAATGCGAAACCTTGATATTGAAAAATTCATTAAGTCATTTTAACCTGTTGATTCTGCGATTCAATCAATTGAAATTTCGACTATGTATGACCATTTATTATGTTAAGTGATTTTAACAGATTGAAAATCCTTTTCAACAGATTGAAAAACTTAGTTTGTTCTTTTAATACTTAAATGTAAGTTTTTCATGCAGAAAAATGATTTTCAATGAGATGTAATATTTTAAGGCGCTTATCACAAAACATATTGGCCTATCAAGAGATTAAGTTCTATACTTAGCCTATTCATCTACACACCCACATACTAAACTATATCTACAAAATATTATGTCTTCATCAAATCCACCAAGTGCTTCAGATAGTAGCGTGGGATTATGAAGTAGAACCAACATATGAAAATGTAGACATAAAGCAATTATCAAGAAGATTTAAAATCAAGTGGTGGCAAAATTTTAATACATAATTAATAACCAAGAACAATATTGACAAATGGCAAGAAAATCATCGACAAAGAAGAGAAGGATCAAGTCAAGCTTTGAGTCAAGAATCGTTGTTTTTAGCATAAAAACAGAGGTTGATGGCAGAGTTAGCAGCAGCAACTAGCATGAAGGATTTTGAACAAATTATCAAAGAAAAATCTACAACTTCAAAAGCAGATTCAGAAGAAAGTATTCAAAATAATATGTTTGATATGTTCGATTAAGAAGAAAAAGAAGGCCAAGACAAAAGGGAAAAAGAAGATTTGACATAAAGAAAAAGAAGACGTAGACAAAAGAAAAAGAAGACCAAGACAAAAGGGAAAAAGAAGATTTGACAAAAGAAAAAGAAAAGAAGATCTGACAAGATACGATATGATAAGGGGTATTCATGTAAATCAACTAAAGGTATTCCTGTAAATTATATAGATTCTAGAATGATGTAAAATAAGCATAAATAGCCCCTTTGGTTTGAGGAAGGGGCAGACCAAGTTTGAGTGTTGTTTCAAAAATCCTTATGTACGAAGCTTTTCTAACGAAGTTTTTAGTTTTCTACATCTTCATATTTGTAAGTTTCTCTTTTAATTATACAGTTCATTCAATTTTAATGTTTTAAGTATTGTTATTATTAAATTGATCCTATACCAGTTTGGTATCATTGGTGTTAATCATATTTGGTTTTCTTGTGGGGGGGAATAGAGTGTATAAACATGAATAACCAAAATGAATTTGTACAAATAGATGGGGCAATTCCTGGTTTAGGATTTATAGTAAGACCACTAAGACCCCCGGGTATAAGTCCTAGTTTTAGTCCAAACCCAGCAATAGAATTAACAAAGCAAATTAAGAAACTTTAAAGAAGGTTAGCAAGACGTGTCGCTCAAAAAGAAAGGTTAATGAGAGAAAACCCAGCTACGTATGCTTAGGGCATAACTTGGTACAAAAGTAATATCAAATATTTAGAAGGAAAACTAAAGAACATAAGTCATTTTGTTGCTTAGTTTAAACTATTAGGAGTTTAGATTTGTATCTTAACCCTAAATCCTTGAGTTTAAAGGTCTTTGGACCTCTTAACTCTTCAAAGGAATCCGTGTAGCACTGAGAAGTGCTTATACGTTGGTCAACCCTTAGGTCTGGTGGTCCCGGCAGTAAAACCCAGGAGGGGTAGTGAGACCGTTGGTCAGCCAGATAGGTCGTTAAGGCAAAGAGGTGGTCCCGTAGCATGGAGACTCGAGAGAGAGTGAGAATGCCCAATATCCTTAGAACTCTAAGTGATTTAAGATTAAGAAACAAAGATAAACAAATAGTAGTTAAAACACCGCAACAAGAGGCTTCGTCTTCTTCATCCTCTGTAGATAATAAAGATAAAGAATTACAAATCGCTGAGATAGAAAACTCTTTACATAATTGGTCAATACCCATAGTAAGAAAATGTGAAGTTTAATAAACAACATAAATTTTGGTCAACAAATTTAGATGAAATACATATAGTAGAATATAGCTATCCAGGAACAAAAAATAATAAGATTATAAATATTCTAGAACAATCAATTTTAGATCAACATATAAAAGATGGATATAATTTTATTCATTTAGGATTGATACAAGTACCAGCAAAACCAAATTATAGAATAGGAATAAATAGTCCAATATTAATGTTATTAGGAGATATAAGACTTAAAAAGTTCAATGATTCTATAATTGCGATTTTAGAAAGTAACTTACATGATGGCTCTGCCTTTTTAACTCGTTATCCAAATTTTTCAATGAATATTAGAAATGATAAGACTAGTAATGCCATAAAATTATATGTCCAAATCCCTAAGGAAACTATAGATGAAGAATCTAGTCCAATACAAATAATATATAGAGTTTATTACAAAGTAACTAAAATAGATTACAATTATAAAGCCCAAGGTCTTCTCCAAAAGATGAAACCATATTAGTAGAAGCTAATCTTAGAAAATCATCAGTACAGATTCCAAAGAGACTAAGTCATGAAGAAGTAATAAGTAAAATTCCGGAGGAATGGAAATTAGAAGATATTATAGAAGAACAAAAAGTTTATAATACACAAATTAGAGAAATAATTCAAGATGGTACTGATATCAAATTAAGAATGAATAGGTCATTATCCTTTAAAAATAGAGAACCTCAAATGATATATAAAGGACAAACTTCAAGACATTCAATTGATGGATCAACAATAAATTTAGATTTGAGAGGATTGAATAATATTACACCTAGAGAACAAATCCCGTATATGAGGAGTCAAGAGCAACAAAATCTCCTCAATACTCTCCAACTGCTTCACAAATTTTAAACACTATAAATGGAGAAGCATCCTTTGTATAGATAAAAATTGGATTAGATAAGACTTTGAGGCAGAATATAATAAAGAAAATAGAGTTGGTATTTTAAAACCTTTACAAAACAACAAACAGAAGAGTTTAGGAAAAAAATTTATGATTATTTAGAACAACATGAAATAAATTTATACTTTTTTTACTGGTTTTTTAATTATAGTCAAGAAAAATATATATGTCCTTTAGAAAAAATATCAAATACCTGGAAAACTATTAGTAATGAATTAATCATAACAGAATATCCTACTAAAGATTTAGAAATTGAAGCTAGCCCTTATAAAGATGTTAAAAGTGAAGAAAAATCAGTACAAATAAAAGACATAAAAAAATTACATTCCCAACTTAATTACTCAAATCCAAGTATTAGAAGTTATGACAAAACAATTAACTAGAATAGAAAATAAACCTTTAAGGGATATAACCAAGTAGTTCTAAAGAACCTATAAAGCCAATATATAAATTGTTCAACGTACCACAAAATGAATTGGAATCATTGAGGTTAAAAAGTAATACAGATATACGAGATAGAAGAATTAAAAAAGAAAATAGAACAAATAGGAAATACTTCTATAAATACAATAGAAATAAACAAAATGAGAACATATCCAAAACTCAGAAATTATTATTCTAGGCCCACATTTGCTGATGTACAATTTGAAGAAAGGGGAGAATTAGTTCAAAATTCCTTTTCAGGAAATGACATAACTGAATGGAATCTAGATGGATTAAGTGAACAAGCAATACTAGATTTTACTTGTCAAATGACCATGGCAGCTATCGCCCATAAATCTAAAGGATGTAGTGATAAATCTGTAGCTATAGCCATAATTCAAGGATTCACTGGTCAATTGAAAGGCTGGTGGCATAATTTTTGTACAGAACAAGATAAGTTAGCAATTTTAAATAGCATAAAAACAGACACAAACCAAGAAGATGCAGTAGCTACATTAATCTATTCAATAATACAAAATTTCGTAGGAGATCCAAATATATTTAAAGAAAGATCAGTAAGTCAATTAGCAAATCTATATTGTCCAACCATGTCAGATTATAGGTGGTATAAAGATAACTTTTTATCAAAAATAACCTTAAGAGAAGATGGATTTGTAGGATTTTGGAAGGAAAGATTCTTAGCAGGATTACCTAAATTATTCTCAGAAAAAGTAAAAATAAATCTAGAAAGTCATTATGGAAAACCTATATCATATGATACTTTAACTTATGGACAAATACATAATATAATTGTAGAAATAGGAATACAAGTTTGCACTGATTTTAAGTTAAAAAATAAACTTAGAAAAGAAACTATGGTTAATAAAAGAGAAATAGAAAATTTATGTCAACAATATGGTATGGAACTGATTAGAGCCCCTAGTGCCAGGAAAAAGAAAGTAATTAAAAAACAAGAAAAAATATATAGAAAACCTTATAAAAAATTTCAAGAAAAACTTAAAAATAAAAATATAGAAAATAAAAATAAAATGACAAGAAAACCCAAATATAATAAACCTAATAGGAAAAAGAATGTATGTTGGAAATGTGGAAAACCAGGACATTATGCTAATAACTATAGAGTTATACAAAAAATAAATCAGATAGAGGATGAAAAATTAAAAGAAAATTTATTAAATATTCTAATCAACTCGAAGAAGAAGAAGAATCTAATAATTCTATAGAAAATGAAGAAAGTGAGCTAGAATTAGACCAAATTGAACAAGAATCTTCTAGCGAAGATGAACAAAATTTTGAAGATGATTATTGCTTAGGACCAGAATTATGTAATTGTTTAGATTGTAAAAATGTAAATAAAGTACTAAAATGGATACGATATCCTTTACCTAATAAAAATGATCTAATAAAAAGAGTACATGATGCATTAGTATTCTCTAAATTTGATTTAAAATCAGGATATTACCAAATTGTAGTAAAAGAAGAAGATAAATATAAAACCGTTCTTGTCGTACCCTTTGGCCATTACGAATGGAATGTAATGCCACAAGGATTAAAAAGTGCTCCGAGTGAATTCCAAAATATAATGAATGATATTTTTATTCCTTATATAAAATTTTCAATAGTATATTTAGATGATGTTTTAATCTTTTCAAAGAATATTACAAAACACATTAATCATCTAGAAATATTTATAAAAGTAATGAAAGAAAATTGATTAGTTGTGTCAACCAAGAAAATGAAAATATTTCAAACAAAGATAAGATTCTTAGGTTATGAAATTTATCAAAATACAATAACTCCAATTCAGAGATCCTTAGAATTTACCACAAAATTTCCTAATGTAATAAAAGATAAACAACAATTGCAAATATTTTTAGGATGTGTAAATTATATAGCAGATTTTATTTCGAATATTAGGATAATATGTGCTCCATTATTTAAAAGACTTAGAAAAAACCCACCTTCGTGGAATGAAGACATGACACAAGCCATAATTAAAATTAAAGAATTAGTTAAAAAAAAAGCCCTTGTTTAGGTATCCCAGATCCAGAAGCCTTTTTAATAGTAGAAATAGATGCATCAGAATTAGGATATGGGGGAATTTTAAAACAAAAAATTCAAGAGTCTTCTAAAGAGAAAGTCGTCAGATATCATTCGGGTATCTGGCATCCATCACAACAAAAATATTCTACCATTAAAAAAGAAATTCTATCAATTGTTTTATGTTTACAAAAATTTCAAGATGATGTTTTTAATAAAAAGTTTTTAATTAGAACTGATTGTAAAGCAGCGCCAAGTGTTTTAAACAAAGATGTTCAAAACCTGGTTTCTAAACATATTTTTACAAGATGGCAAGCTTTATTATCTTGTTTTGATTTTGAAATAGAACATATCAAAGGAAAAAATAATTTTTTACCAGATTTTTTAACCAGAGAATTTTTACAAGATAAAAGATTATGAGTGAAAAACCACTGAGGAGAGATCAATATGGTCCCCCACTGGGGCCCTCAAACACAGGTATGCCAATATCTTTAAGACCACACAGTCCACAAGCTAAGGTCACCTTAGCAGAAATTTTAAAAACTCCACCGTCAATATTAAAAAGTCCTTTAGCCAATACTCCAAATCGATTTACCCCTTTACATTATTCTCATACCCTAATAAGCCCAAAAGATCTTATTACCTCTTCCTCTTCATCTTATCAACCTGCACAAAATCCTCAAACAACCTCTCAAACAGTAAACCTTCAAGAAAACTATTATTTTAAACCAGAAACACTGTCAATAGTAACCCTAGAAAAAACTTGGATTAAAAAAAATGCCAAAACCACTTCCCAATACCTTTTCCCAAGAGAATTATATTATTTGCCAACCAGCTTAGTTAAAGACCGAACCTTTTATGAGTTCATACTAGTAGACACTGACTCTGTTGTAATTATACATAAACGAGATGAGCAAGGCATTATTCAATACTCTAAACTCAAGATCTTAAAAATCCTTTCACCAGAAGAGTGGGAACAACCACCTTATCATTCAAAATCTTTCTCCAGAACCTCTAATCCTCAAACCTATGACTATTATGATTACATGGATGCTTGGTACAATGCTTTATATGTGTATCTAGGAAATCATTCGTGGTTTGTATGGTTTAAAAAAGGTGAAGCACTTGGTGGATTTGATGAAGACATAGATATGACTTAGGTTGTGGGTGTGTAGATGATTAGGTTTTTAAGTTTAAGCACTTAATCTCTTGATAGGCCATTATATTTTGTGATAAGCACCTTAAGATGTTGCATCTCATTGAAAATCATTTTTCTGCATGAAAAACTTACGTTTAAGTATCAAAAGAATAAACTAAGTTTTTTTTAATCCGTTGAAAAGGATTTTCAATCTGTTAAAATTACTTAACATAAAAATGGTCATACGTAATCGTAAATTCAATTGATTGATTCGCAGAATCAACAAGTTAAAATAACTCAATGAATTTTTCAAATATCAAGTTTCGCATTTTCAATCTGTTGAAATATTTTTCAATCTGTTGAAACAGAAAGATCTTTTTCAGTCTAAGAGTTTTTAGAAAATCAATCTGTTGAAATATTTTTCAATCTGTTGAAACAGAGAGACTATTTTTAAAACTAAGTGTTTGCAGGAATTTAATCTGTTGAAATGATTTTCAATCGATTGAAACAGAGAGCTGTCATTTTTCATTAAGTTGTTTCAATCGATTAAAAACTCGAATCAATCGATTAAAAAAGAGCTTTAAATGAAATCAATCGATTGAATCGACGTTTTAATCAATTGAAATGTATTCTGATCGATCATAGTTTTATTCTGATCGATCATAACTCAGTCTGATCGATCATACTTCTATTCTAATCGATCAGAGTCTCTTCTAAAACAGTTTTTCTGCTAACCAACTTATCTTTGACTCTCTGAAACAGATTTTTTAGTGATGAAACATTCTGACTCTTTGATTTACTCTATATATATACAGATTTGATCTATCTTTTAAATATATAATACAACACACTACTTGAGAAATCTTGTGAAATCAATCTGTGAAATCTTCATACGTGACTTTCTCTGCATTCAAGAATCTTTTTCATTTCATAAGGTGTTGTGATCAGAATTGTGGTCATTCAAAAGAGAAAGTGCTGATTAGAATTGGTTCTGGACAATTAGAAACTTCGAGTCCAGGTTTTTTCTTTCCATATTCTTTTGTAATGTGTAAGTGTGCAGGTTGGATTGTGATCTGCACTTGGTACAGTAACTGGATTTGATTACTGGGTTGTTTTCAAGATTCTGTCTTGTGGGTTTTACAAGATAGTTCTTGAGGTAGATTGGTGAGTATCTACTGGTTGTAAATTTCACTTGGTATTAGTGGAACTTGACTGGTTTGTCAAGAACTGGATGTAGCTCTGGATTAGAGTGAACCAGTATAAATTTGTGTGTTAATATTCTTCTTTCATCTCTTTTATTTTCTGTCTTTAATTGTGTTGTATCTTAAACCGAATTACCTTTGAAAAGATTGAATAAAGATAACTCATTCTTCTAAAAGAAAGTAAGTTTTGCGAAAGAGTTCTAAAGTTCAATTCACCCCCCCTCTTGAACTCAACCATTAATTCTTTCAATTGGTACCAGAGCTGGTTCTTGTAAGTTACTCAAGTAATCGGTCCAATGGCTGAGGGAAAGATGACTTTTTCAGAAGGAGCCTCCATAAACAGGCCTCCACTTTTCTCTGGTGTGAATTATTCTTTCTGGAAGGTTAGAATGAAAATCTTTATTGAATCTCTTGATAGAGGCATTTGGGAAACAATTGTTAATGGTCCTTACAAACCAACTCATACAATAGATGGTAAAGTAGTTGAAAAAGATTGGGCTGAGTTAAGCGATGTAGAGAATAGGAGAGTTCAATATGATTATACCGCAAAAAATATTATTACCTCTGCTTTAAATCTTGATGAGTTTTTCGGGGTGTCTCGAGTGTGGCTCGCCAAAGAGATGTGGGAAATTTTAGAAGTCACACATGAAGGAACATCCGATGTAAAAAGGGCAAGAAAACATGAGTTAATCGGGGACTATGAGTTGTTTAAAATGCAGCAAGGAGAAACAATTGCAGATGTGCGAGAAAAGGTTCACGCACATAGTTAATCACCTAATCGGGTTAGGAAAGACTTTTGACAAAGAAGAGTTGAACATCAAAATCTTAAAGTGTTTGGACGAGAACATGGCAACCAAAGGTGACAAGAATATCGGAATCAAGAGACTTGATCGAAATGACTACCGCTTCACTTTTTGGTAAGTTGAGGGAACATGAGTTGGAAATCAATCGATTTAAAGAACAAGAGAATGCTGAAAAGAAAAGTAGGAATATTGTTCTCAAGACGATTGAAGAAAACAGTGGATCTGAAGAAGATGAATCAGAGAACCTGACTTTGTTGGTTAAGAAATTTGGGAAATTTCTTAGAAGAAAGAACAGAACTGGCCAAGTAAAAAGGTACAATGATAAAAAGACTGAATCTGTTCAAAATAATATTACTTGTTATTCTTGTGGTAAACAGGGTCACATAAAGAGTGATTGTCCGGAAAAGATAAAGAATCGAACAAGAAAGAATCAAGATACAAAGGAAAAAAGGCCTATATAGCTTGGCAAGACAATGATTCATCTTCCAGCTACTGAATCCGAAAGTGAAGAGGTGAACTCGTGTTTGATGGTCGGTCGTGAATCCTCTTCATCACATGTAAGTTCAACTCCTACCGAGAATGAAATGAATTACAGCACATTACTAAATGCTTTCAATGAAATGCATAGTGAAGCCAGAAATTTATCTCATATAAATAATCGGTTGAAAGGTTTAAATAACTGGTTAGAAAATAGAGTTAAAATTCTGGAAAAAGAACTACTAGAGAGCAAAACATATTTAGAACATCTAGATATTATCTATTCATCTGCAGATAATGTTGCTGTTAAGAAGAATTGTGAAAAATGTATTGTTTTACAAAATAAGGTTGATTACTTGACTAAAACCTTGACAAAATTTACTCAAGGTAAAGAGAATTTAGATGCACTTCTTGGGTCTCAAAATTGTGTGTTTGAACATTCTGGAATCGGGTACAAACCTAAGAATGGGGTAAAAAATAAAAAAATACTTAAACTTCTTTTCATACAGAAAAACAACAACATTCCCCTTCTCATCTTGTCATTACTGCATGAAGAAAGGACATACTATAAAATTTTGTCATGCTAGAAAATATTTTGTGCCACAAGGTAGGAAGAGATGGGTTCCAAAACATGTTAAACAGAAAATTTGACACCTAAGGACCCAAAATTCGTAAGGGTACCAAATTCTTGATGTTTGATCTTTCAGGTACAGCAAGAAGAGTCACTTTGGTACCTAGACAGCGGATGCTCAAGGCACATGACAGGTGACATTTCAAAATTCCAGAAGCTGAAATTGAAGAATGGAGGTCATGAGACTTATGGAGACAACAACAGAGGAAGAATTCTTGGTTCTGGAGATATTGGTGATGGTGAATCAGTAATCATTCACAATGTCCTTCTTGTTGAAGGTCTCAAGCATAATCTGATAAGCATAAGTCAGTTATGTGATCTTGGTCACAAAGTTATTTTCAAACCAGAAAAGTGCCTTATCTGTGAGCCAGAATCTGATACAGTAATGTTGGTAGGTAAGAGGTTAAACAACATATACATGTTAGATATCAAGCGGTCTATATCATCTCAAAGATGTCTTCTTACTAAAGAAGAAGAATCTTGGTTGTGGCATAGAAGGCTTGCTCATATTCATCTTAACCATCTTGACAAACTGATTTCAAAAGAATTAGTTTCTGGGCTGCCTAAGCTTCAAATCTTGAAAGATAAAATTTGTGAAGCATGTTTGAAAGGCAAACAAACTAGAAAATCTTTTTCAAACAAAAATATTGTTTCAACTTCGAGACCTTTAGAACTGCTTCACATGGATTTGGTTGGTCCTTCAAGGAACAAAAGCCTAGGTGGTAATCTTTATATCATGGTAATTGTTGATGATTTCTCCAGATTTACCTGGACTGTTTTTCTTAAAGCCAAATCTGATTCTTACAAATCTTTCAAAAAGCTAGCCAAGGTGTTACATAATGAAAAAGGGTATGTCATTACATCTATTCAAAGTGACAATGGTGGAGAATTTGTAAATGAAAAGTTTGAATCTTTTTGTGAAAAGTTTGGCATAAAACACAATTTTTCTGCTCCAAGAACTCCTCAACAGAATGGTGTTGTGGAAAGAAAGAACAGATCCATTGTGGAACTTGCTAGAACAATGCTGTGTGAAAATTCTTTACCAAAATACTTTTGGGCAGATGCAGTCAATACTGCTTGTCATGTTTTGAATAGAATCTTGATTAGACCCATGCTTAAGAAAACCCCATATGAACTATACAAAGGAAGAAAACCCAACATAAACTATTTCAGGGTTTTTGGATGTACATGTTTTGTTTTAAACAATGGGAAAGAAAATATTGGCAAGTTTGATGAAAAATTTGATAAAGGAATTTTTCTTGGTTACTCAACTCACGGTCATGCATATAGAGTTTATAATTTAAGATTGAAATCTGTTGAAGAATCAGTACATGTTGTGTTTAATGAATCTCCTCGAGTGGTGCAGTATAGAACAACAGGTACTGCAGATGAAGAAGATTTAACTGATAATTCTTATCAGTTAAAACATGCCAGAAATATAGATCAGTGTACTGGTGAAGAAGATAATCCATCAGTGGACCCTGCAAAAGCTAAATCTCCAACAATTACTGAAGAACAGGAAGAAGATATTCTGGAAGAGCTTCCTAAAGAGTGGATTGTTCCAAGAGATCTCTCTCTAGACAATGTCATCGGGAAAATCAATAAGGGAGTATCAACTAGACATTCTCTTAATCAATTCTGTAATCATATGGCATTCATTTCACAAACAGAGCCTAAGACAGTTAAAGAAGCATTAAATGATGAATACTGGGTTAGTGCCATGCATGATGAGCTTAATCAATTTGAAAGAAATAAAGTGTGGGAATTAGTTCCTAAAATCAAAGATATCAATGTAATTGGTACTAAGTGGGTATTCAAAAACAAGCTAGATGAACATGGAATTATTACTAGAAATAAAGCTAGGTTGGTAGCCAAAGGGTATAACCAACAAGAGGGTATCGATTTTGATGAAACTTTTGCACCTGTAGCTAGACTTGAAGCTGTTAGATTATTATTAGCTTATGCCTGTATAAGTGGTTTCGGATTACTACGGATGGATGTAAAGAGTGCCTTTCCGAATGGACTCATCAATGAAGAAGTATATGTTTCTCAACCTCCGGGGTTTGAAGATCACAAGCATCCTGACCATGTCTACAAATTGAAAAAGGCCCTTTATGGTTTAAAGCAAGCACCTAGACAATGGTATGAGAGGTTAAGTAACTTCCTAATTGATCAAGGGTACAAGCGAGGTGAGGTTGATAAAACTCTATTCATTAAGAAATCTGGAACTGACATTATTCTGGTGCAGGTATATGTGGATGATATCATTTTTGGTTCCACTAATAATGCCATGTGTAATAAGTTTGTAAAAGAAATGCAAAGTGAATTTGAAATGTCTATGATGGGAGAATTGAATTTCTTTCTTGGTCTCCAGGTTAAACAATTAAAAAATGGCATTTTTCTTAGTCAATCTAAATACTGCAATGAATTGTTAAAGAAATTTGATATGTACAATTGCAAGGAATCCTCTACACCCATGTCTACTAACTGTTGTCTAGACTTAGATGAAAAAGGAAAACCTGTTGATCAAACTAAATATAGAGGGTTGATTGGTTCACTACTATATCTAACTGCTAGTAGACCTGACATTATGTTTAGTGTGTGCCTTTGTGCAAGATTTCAGGCAAATCCAAAGGAATCACATCTTACCGCTGCCAAAAGGATTCTGAAGTATCTTAAGGGAACAGTTAATGTTGGACTATGGTATCCTGAAGGTGCATCCCTTAAACTAGTTGGATTTTGTGATTCTGACTTTGCAGGATGTAGATTGGACAGAAAGAGTACCTCTGGTACTTGTCATTTACTGGGGAGCAGTCATATATCATGGCATAGCAAAAAGCAAGCGTGTGTTGCTCTGTCAACTGCAGAAGCTGAATACATTGCAGCTGGGAGCTGTTGTGCCCAAAGCGTTTACCTCAAGCAACAACTAACAGATTATGGAGTGACTCTAAACAAGGTACCTCTGGTTTGTGACAATACTAGTGCAATAAACTTAACTAAGAATCCTATTCAACATTCTAGAACTAAGCATATTGAAATTAGACATCACTTTATTAGAGAACATGTATCTAGGGGTGACTGTGAGATATTATTCGTTGAATCTGAAAAACAATTAGCTGATTTATTCACTAAACCACTTCCTAGAGACAGACTTAATATGCTTAGGACTGAATTAGGAATTCTAGATATATCTAGTATTGCATAACTGATTCTTTACAATGATTGTATATTTTTTTTAACAGGTTGATAACAAGTTCAATCGATTAAGAATTGCATGAATAACTGGATATTATTTGGTTCAATCGATTGAAATTGCTAAATAATCTGTTGATTTCCTGATTCTTACTGTCTGGTATTGATATGTTATTAGTTCAATCGATTAGATAAACTTTTAATCGATTTATTTCATTAATCTTGTAGCTCTGCACACCTTTCTCTATAAATCAATCGATTAAATCTTCGATTCAATCGATTGAATTCACTAATGGTACTCTGAATAATTTTTTTTTTAAAAACAATCGATTTAATTTCAATTCAATCGGTTTATTTCACTTATAAGTATATGCGTTTAAAAAAAATCAATTGATTTCACGAAATATCAATTGATTATTTTTCTTCTAGGGCTAGTTGTATGTACTTTGTCTCTAAACAATTTCTGCAGAAAGCATTTACAACAAGATAAACTTCAACTACTCTCTTCAATATCCAAGATATCCAATAAAAGCTGATGGATACTGATTGGATATCTACTGTGAAGAGATCAAGCATGTTCATGCGCACAAAGTCTGGTAGGAAAAAGTCCAGCAGAGGCGAGTCCTCTACTGCAAGGCAAGAACAGAATGTTGTGGGAAGGATTGAAACTTGGTTCAATGGGGATCAAGAGAAAATGGATTTGTTTATCCATGAATTGAGCAGGAAGCAAGTCAACATTCCAAAGATGTTAAAGTTCTCCTGGTTTGATGTCGAAGGATTCAGAGGCATTCGGAAATTACTACAACATCAAAAACTTCAGAAATTTCTGGAGTTGAATGGTAGGATTTACCCTGACTTAATTAAAGTCTTTTTCACTAACTTGTCCTTTGAAGGTTCAACTCTAATAACTCAAGTCAAAGGAGTAGACATGGAGATAACACCTAATGTCTGGAAGGAGGTTGCTGGAATAAAGGATGTAGGTGTGAAAGTCACCAAAGGCTGTACTTCGGATGTTGAAGAATTTAATAAAGTTCAGTATTTCCGCTCCTGCCTAAAGAATAGGCATGATTCAGTAAGTTCATTCAACACTGGGAAGTTGAAACTGGAAGAAAGGATTCTTGCTTTCATTGTTTCCTGGCAGCTCACACCCAGGGGGAGCAATCATGCAGTGCTAAATGAAGGAGATTTAGTACTGATGTACTGCATTCATCACAGAATACGAGTGAACTGGGTCTTCGTCATCAAGGATCACATGATCAAAGCCAAGAGACTTAGTGATTTCAGGTATCCCTATGCTATTCTGGTTTCTAAATTTTTAACACATTTTGGTGTTGATGTAGAAGGAGAACTTGTTGAAACTGTCAGACCAACAAATGAAATAAATAACTCTGTACTTCACAAAATGGGATTCATTAAAATTGATGGTGAATGAATCTCGAAAGAAGATGCTGGGAGAAGTGAGGAAAGTGAAGAAGAAGAGCAAGAGGAAGAAATCCACACTGATATTCCTGGAACTTCTGCAGCTCGTCCGTCTGATCCAATGGAAGAAGTGACTCCAATGGAGATGATTCCATACAATCCTCCACCTGACCGTGGCACGCCTGTGTCTCAGTTCGAAAGAACAATGTTACATCAAATGAGCGAACTGCAAACTGACCAAAGGAGGCATATGGAGATGACTACTGCTCTGAGGGCTTGGCAGCATTACTTGGATGAAAATTTCATTGCAAGGTTCCAGCATATTGATAATCAACTAGAAGATATTTACAACAAGATTGTGGAACTGCATTTCAATCAAGGCCCCGGGGACGAATGAAGACTTTTTATGTTTCTGTTATTCGGTTTTTCTTTTCTTTTCTTTGTTTTTTATGTTCTGGTTTATATTTGGTGTGCCCAAGTACTGTAACTACTACAATCTATTTGATGCAGTCAAATAGGGGGAGAAGTATTTTGCTTAAAACTGTCACTACACACACACCACAAACTACACACACACCACAAACTACACACACACCACAAAATATATGTCTCTGGTCTGTTACTTTTGTTTTGCTGGTGCAGTGGTTATTTGTCTCCATCAAATAGGGGGAGATTGAAGCACTTGGTGGATTTGATGAAGACATAGATATGACTTAGGTTGTGGGTGTGTCGATGATTAGGTTTTTAAGTTTAAGCACTTAATCTCTTGATAGGCCATTATATTTTGTGATAAGCACCTTAAGATGTTGCATCTCATTGAAAATCATTTTTCTGCATGAAAAACTTACGTTTAAGTATTAAAAGAATAAACTAAGTTTTTTTTAATCCGTTGAAAAGGATTTTCAATCTGTTAAAATTACTTAACATAAAAATGGTCATACATAATCGTAAATTCAATTGATTGATTCGCAGAATCAACAAGTTAAAATAACTCAATGAATTTTTCAAATATCAAGTTTCGCATTTTCAATCTGTTGAAATATTTTTCAATCTGTTGAAACAGAAAGATCTTTTTCGATCTAAGAGTTTTTAGAAAATCAATCTGTTGAAATATTTTTCAATCTGTTGAAACAGAGAGACTATTTTTAAAACTAAGTGTTTGCAGGAATTTAATCTGTTGAAATGATTTTCAATCGATTGAAACAGAGAGCTGTCATTTTTCATTAAGTTGTTTCAATCGATTAAAAACTCGAATCAATCGATTAAAAAAGAGCTTTAAATGAAATCAATCGATTGAATCGAGCGTTTTAATCAATTGAAATGTATTCTGATCGATCATAGTTTTATTCTGATCGATCATAACTCGATCTGATCGATCATACTTCTATTCTAATCGATCGAGTCTCTTCTAAAACAGTTTTTACGCTAACCAACTTATCTTTGACTCTCGAAACAGATTTTTTAGTGATGAAACGTTCGACTCTTTGATTTACTCTATATATATACAGATTTGATCTATCTTTTAAATATATAATACAACACACTACTTGAGAAATCTTGTGAAATCAATCTGTGAAATCTTCATACGTGACTTTCTCTGCATTCAAGAATCTTTTTCATTTCATAAGGTGCTATGATCAGAATTGTGGTCATTCAAAAGAGAAAGTGCTGATTAGAATTGGTTCTGGATAATTAGAAACTTCGAGTCCAGGTTTTTTCTTTCCATATTCTTTTGTAACGTGTAAGTGTGCAGGTTGGATTGTGATCTGCACTTGGTACAGTAACTGGATTTGGTTACTGGGTTGTTTTCAAGATTCTGTCTTGTGGGTTTTACAAGATAGTTCTTGAGGTAGATTGGTGAGTATCTACTGGTTGTAAATTTCACTTGGTATTAGTGGAACTTGACTGGTTTGTCAAGAACTGGATGTAGCTCTGGATTAGAGTGAACCAGTATAAATTTGTGTGTTAATATTCTTCTTTCATCTCTTTTATTTTCTGTCTTTAATTGTGCTGTATCTTAAACCGAATTACCTTTGAAAAGATTGAATAAAGATAACTCATTCTTCTAAAAGAAAGTAAGTTTTGCGAAAAAGTTCTAAAGTTCAATTCACCCCCCCTCTTGAACTCAACCATTAATTCTTTCAAAAGGAATTTCATTAAAATTTCCCAAATGGTTTATTAAATGGTTCTCACACATGGGACCAGTTCCCTCCATTTTTCCATCAAAAGTTTCAGAAGTATATAACTATTTTCATCAAAAGACTTCCTTTGAACAAGGATACAGATTAATCTCATTCATAGCCACTCAATCGATAACATGGATAGTAGCATGGGACTTCATTATTGAGCAATTATATGAGAATGCCGACATAAAAGTTCTATCAAGACAATTTAAAATCAAATGGTGGAAGAAGTATAACTTGGATATTATCAATAAGCAAAGGATAGATATTTGGCAAGCTAACTACCAACAATGTCAAGAGAATCCCTCACAAGTATTAACCAAGGAATCATTATTTCTAGCCGAGAAGCAAAGGTTAATGGTAGAATTAGCCTCAACATCAAGTATAGAAGAAATAGAAAAGCTCATTAAAGAAAAATCAAACTTCAAGACTCCGTCAGAAGGAAGTGTTAAGTGGTAAAAAGTTTATATAAGTATGCCTTGAATTGTTATGAAACCACTTAACTTATGTTAATTCTAATATATTTTTCTTCCAATATAGGATGAATTCGAGAATACCTTGATACAAGAGTAAGGAGCATAATTGTCAGCATAATTGGAGTAAAATTTAAAGAAAGAAGAGCGCTTAAGCAAATGAATGATGCGAGGCCCGACCCAAATTCTCTTATAAAAAGATAAGTTGTGTTTTGAGAAAAGCAAGCAGTCTTGGAGGAGGAGGCACGACTACTGTTAGGGTTTTGTCTAATCTTCATCAATTCTTCACTTCTTCATCAATTGGAGCATTGTAATGGCCAACATGAGTGGCTAACTTCATTCTCTTAGGATTCGGTGCACTTCCTTTGAACTCTTTTGTATCATGGTGATATTTTGAGATCTTAATCTATGCTTTGATGTTGTTATTCTTATCCTTTATGCTTTGGAATGATTTATTCTTGATTGTTTGAGGTATGATTGGAAAATATATCTTAAACCCTAGATCACGGTAAGAATATTTGTTACGTTAATTGCCAGGAATGGAATGAATGTATCAATTGCTTAACACCCTAACCCTAATGCTGGAAAATCTGTTAATTGTGTGAGGAATCAACATTTATTAGGTTTTCTTATGAATTTCATGTGAGAGGAATCAACATGGATGATTTGAGTAGGTGGTATCAACATTGTTAGGTTAATTGACGTTCTTAATTGACATAGTCATTACAAAAGAGGGATAAGGAAGGAAGCCAATCCTAAGTACCTTTAATTGATATTTTCTCAACAATTTACAGTTCTTTGTCATTTAATTTCAATTCAACTCTTATTTGCAAAACCCAATTTGTTTTAATCTACTTAGTAAGCATAATTGGGAATTTTCATTGAAACCGTTCCTCGTGGGATCGACTTTTATTTAATCGAAATACTATACTTGCGATTGATAATTTTGGTACGCTTGCCAATAATTCAACAAGTATTTACAGTGTCGTTCTTGAGAACAGGTGTTCTTTGAGAATTCTTTGTTTAGCTTATTGAGTATTTTATTTTTATTTCTGTTTTTGTTTTATTATTATTATTATTATTATTCTTATTATTATTATTATTATTATTATTATTATTAGTAGTAGTAGTAGTAGTAGTATTCTTATTCTTATTATTATTATTATTATTATTCTTATTATTATTATTATTATTAGTATTATTATTCTTATTCTTATTATTATTATTATTATTATTATTCTTATTATTATTATTATTATTATTATTATTATTTAGTTTTTAGTTGTGCTAATATTTGCTTGAGTTACTCTTTTGATTTATGTGTTTAAGAGGACAGGTATCTTCAGAGCAGTTAGAATTTAATCCAGAGATTCAAAAAACAGCTCGGAGGAACCAGGGTAGAAGAAGAAGGGAAACTCAAGAACAAGCCACAAGAGAATCTGTTAATTCTTCTTTCACACTTGATTTACCAGACCCAATTATAGAAGATATGGTAGAAGACAGAGAAAACCTGAATCCAAATCCAAATCCAAATCAAAATCCAAATGCAAATCCACCTAGAAGAACTCTTAGAAATTGTGCTATGCAACAAGGTCCATGACATTTTTCCAGCATTGTCATTCTGGATGATCATACATTGCAGATAAATCCAGCTTTCTTAAGCTTGATTAGTGCTCATCAATTCACTGGATTGGATCATGAAGACCCTTATATTCATTTGTCTACTTTTTATGAGTTGATTGGTACCATGGGATTTAGAGCAGCAAATCTTGAATCTGCATATTTGATATTATTTCCTTTTTCTTTGGCAGGTAGGGCAAAGGAATGGCTAAAAGCACATCCTAATCAGAGTCTGGCTAATTGGAGTAGTGTAGAAGAGAAGTTTTTGAATAGATTTTTCCCACCATCCCGCTATATCAAAGCAAAATATGACATCATTTCTTTCACACAAGGAGCAGATGAACAAATTTGTGAAGCATAGGAGAAATTTAAATCACTATTGAGAAGTTTCCCAAATCATGGATTTGATGACGTTTCTCAGTTGAATATTTTCTATACTGACTTGCGACATGATGCAAAGATGATATTAGAGGCTGCAGTAGGAGGATCTATGTTGGATGTAGAAATTGATCATGCCACCAGAATTATTGATGCACTAGCCTTTATAGACCAACAGGCCCAACATGATAGACATCCAATTCAAAGGAAGGGAGTACTTGAACTTAACAACTCAGATGCTATCTTAGCCCAAAATAAACTTATAAAGCAACAAATTGAAGCATTGAACCAGAAGATAGAGAAATTACCTCAACAAATGCACACAGTACAATCTATTCTTAATCAAAAGATGAGTTGTGATGTGTGTGGAGGTGATCATGCAAATGAACAATGTTCTTATCAAGGCAACATTCAGCAAGAAGAAGCTAATTATATGGGGGTCCAAGGTAGTAGTCAAGGCAATTTTTCTAATCCCAATAATTATCAGAATAATTTTACACAAGGATGGAGAGGGAATCAAAATCAGAATCAGAATTTTGGGTGGAACCAAGGTGTTAGCTCATCTACTAGACAACCTGCATTTCAACAACAGTCATATCAGCAACTTCCATATCAACAGCAGCAACAACATTATCCTTCAGTGTCTGACAGAATAAGTAAATTGGAGGATACTTTAGAAAAATCCATGCAAGGCACTATGGCTAATCAGAAAATACTCAGGCTTCATTTAGAAATATAGAGATCCAGATAGGCCAACTGGCTAAGCAACTATCTAAGCAGCAGCAAGGATGACAATTTTAAGCTCATACACAAACCAACCCCAGGGAGCAATGCAATTCAATAACTACAAGGAGTGGTAAGGTTATAGGAGAAGGTATTGGTGACAATCTAGCTGTAGAGAAGGAAATCCTACAAGAAAAAGAAGATGAGTGTGAAGGAGAAAAAGAGGAAAATAAAAGAGAGAATATAGAAAAAGAAAAAAATACTGAAAAAGAAAAGAAAAATAAAAAGAGTGAGAAAAAGAGGGAGAAAGATGAGAGTCAAATACCGCAATTGAAGGATTTACCATATCCTCGTCATCCTTCCCAGATAGATAAAGAAAGACAATTCACAAGATTCATGGATATTTTCAAACATTTACAGATTAATATTCCATTTATGGAAGCTATGGAGCATATGCCGACTTATGCAAAATTCATGAAAGAGTTGTTAACTAAGAAAAGGAGATTTACTACAGAAATAGTGGAGCTAGAAGCAGGATACAACGCTATAATTTAGAAATCATTACCTCAAAAGTCCAAGGATCCTGACAGTTTCACTATACCAGTCACAATTGGGACATTACAAGTAGGTAAGTCATTACTTGATTTGGGTGCTAGTATAAATCTAATGCCTTTGTCTATGCTTAAAAGAATGGGAGACTTGGACGTAAAGTCTACAAGAATGACATTACAACTAGCTGACAGATCTGTAAAGATTGCTTATGGAGTAGCAGAAGATGTTTTAGTTAGAGTGGATAACTTCATATTTCCTGTTGATTTTGTGATTATAGACATGGAGGAAAATGAGGAAGTCCCATTGATCTCGGGAAGGCCATTTATGAAGACTGCCAAAGTAATTATAGATGTTGACATGGGCAGGTTGAAAATTAGAAGTGGAGATGATGAAGTTAATTTTAATCTGTTTGAAGATGTACAACAACCGGAAGACAAGAAAGATTGTCTCAGAATAGACACTTTAGAGGAATTAACCATCTCAACTCAAAAACAAGATTACAAGCCTGTTGTACAACCCCAAAGACATCTTAGTCTGACTATGAAGGAAGTTGTTCAAAGAAAGGTACTAAAACCTCATGAAGCAGGTATGATTTATCCAATCTCTGACAGTCGTAAGGTTATTCGCAATGAAAAGAATAAATTCATTCCCACAAGGACAATCAAGGGATGGAGAATGCGTATATATCACCTTGATCACTCACCTGCATGAGCCCTAAAGCAAATAGGCGTCAAGCTAAAGATGTTAAACAAGCGCTCCTGGGAGGCAACCCAATGTTTTGAAAATTTTTTTTCTTTTTGCAGTTTAAGTTTTTTTGTGCATTTTTCTTCCTTAGGTTCTTTCTTTGCAAGATTGCTCCAGGTACACAGTGCACTTCTCCTCAAGACTTTGAAGCCTTACTTCAATGGCCTGGGGACAGTCCAACTTTTCTGGAGGGGGTGAGAAAGTTTGCAGCTGAGGCTGAGGCACAAGATAAGGAGTACATGACAAGGGAAGAAAATGAGGGAGGAAACTTACTTTACTTTTAATGTTTTTAATTCCTTTTCTTTTAATTTAATGTTTTTAATTGCTTTATTTTAAATTTTGAATTCCCTTGTTGTCCCATAATTTGTTTTAGAGCCATATATGAGATTATTGCTTATTGTCTAATTCAAAACTAGAACGTGAAAAATAATTTTGATTGTTTCCAATAACAAGTGATTTTGGGATATTAAGTATGATAGTGAAAAGGAATTGATGAGGAAAATTAGGAATTAACTGAATTGGAGAAGCTAGCTAAAACACAGGTGAGCGAGTATCACAAACGAGATAAATTGAGTGTCGACACTTTGTGATGATAATTGATATTGGTTGATTCTTTGATGTGATTACATGTTAGCAAGACTTGAAAATGATAAAGGCATTTTTTCTTTGTAGTAGATATAACCCAGAGCCAAATAGCCAACCCTACATTAATTATAGAACATCCATTTGAACCCCTTATGAGCCAAAATTAATATTGTTTCTTAAACAGAACCCTTAAGCCTAAACACTATTTATCTACCTTCCTATATTTGAGAAAGGAAATGAGTATGAATGTCACTATGTTTCTTATTGTTGGGTATTGCTATTGTTGTCCTACAGGTATTATTGGGGTGTTATTGTTAAAAAAAATGTAAAGAAAAAGGAAAAGCAAAGCTTAAAAAATGGCAAAGCCAAAAAGGATACATGCAAAAGCATGAGAAAAAAAAAGTATAAAAGTAGTTCAAGGGGGGAATAATAACTTGTGAGACTATTATTAACTCACTGTCATTGTGTTAGGGACAAAAACATGAAGTTTGAAACCTGACTTGAGGAATTGTTAATCAAGAATCATTCATATGAGTTGAATTTCTCAAATATTTTTGTATATCCCAGAAAAATAAATAATTCTTTCTTAGCTCAGCCCCATTACAAGCCTCAAAATATCTTTTGATTTAAGTCTTGTTTAACAATTGTTGATTGCTTGAAGATGATTATCAATATTGGATTGTCTAAATGAAGTGATTGAATGAGATAAATACTTACCTATGAGAATTAGAGATGAGTATATATAACTCTTTTTGAGAGATCATGCTTCTCTGAGGATATTTGAAGACTAATTATTCTTTGTTGGTTTCTATAACTTGAATGCTTATGTGTTCTATTTTCATTTGGAGTTGTGAGCATCACCTCTGAAATTTTTTATGTTGTGGTTCTGGAAGAGAAAGAGATAATAGGTGATGATTTTGTTTTGGAAAAACTACTTTGCTTGGGACAAGCAAGATTCTAGGTTGGGGGGAGTTGTTAAGTGGTAAAAAGTTGATATAATTATGCCTTGAATTGTTATGAAACCACTTAACTTATGTTAATTCTAATATATTTTTCTCCCAATATAGGATGAATTCGAGAATACCTTGATACAAGAGTAAGGAGCATAATTGTCAGCATAATTGGAGTAAAATTGAAAGAAAGAAGAGCGCTTAAGCGAATGAATGATATGAGGCCCGGCCCAAATTCTCTTATAAAAAGATAAGTTGTGTTTTGAGAAAAGCAAGCAGTCTTGGAGGATAGGAGGCACGACTACTGTTAGGGTTTTGTCTAATCTTCATCAATTCTTCACTTCTTCATCAATTGGAGCATTGTAATGGCCAACATAAGTGGCTAACTTCATTCTCTTAGGACTCGGTGCACTTCCTTTAAACTCTTTTGTATCATGGTGATATTTTGAGATCTTAATCTATGCTTTGATGTTGTTATTCTTATCATTTATGCTTTGGAATGATTTATTCTTGATTGTTTGAGGTATGATTAGAAAATATATCTTGAACCCTAGATCACGGTAAGGATATTTGTTACGTTAATTGTCAGGAATGGAATGAATGTATCAATTGTTTAACACCCTAACCCTAATGCTGGAAAATATGTTAATTGTGTGAGGAATCAACATTTATTAGGTTTTCTTATGAATTTCATGTGTGAGGAATCAACATGGATGATTTGAGTAGGTGGTATCAACATTGTTAGGTTAATTGACGTTCTTAATTGACATAGTCATTACAAAAGAGGGATAAGGAAGGAAGTCAATCCTAAGTACCTTTAATTGATATTTTCTCAAAAATTTACATTTCTTTGTCATTTAATTTCAATTCAACTCTTGTTTGCAAAACCCAATTTGTTTTAATCTACTTAGTAAGCATAATTGGGAATTTCCATTGAAACCGTTCCTCGTGGAATCAAATTTTATTTAATCGAAATACTATACTGCGATTGATAACTTTGGTACGCTTGCCAATAATTCAACAGGCAATAGTGGACACTCAACTCCATTTAGTATGTTCGACTGACAAAAGCAACCTTATCATCAGTAGAAAGACAAAGACAAAAGAAGATAAGGAAGATGTGATATAAAGAAAGATAAAAAGTACGACAAAGACAAAAGAAAAAGAAGATGTGATATAAAGCAAGACAAAGACAAAAAAAAAAAAAGATGTGAAGACAAAAAAGAAAAGAAGATGTGAAGATAAAGAAAAGCATGATATGATTGAAGGGATAAATTAGAACAAGGGTATTTATGTAAATAAGGTAGATCCTAGAAAGCTCGAAGGTGTGTATAAATAACCCCTTTGTTAGAAGTTATAGGCAGAGCTTTTGTAAGAGTTTGAATATGTTTTAATGAAGTTTTTAGTTTTCTTTTTCTGCATCGTCATATTTGTAAGTCTTCTTTATTCAGTTCTTAAACTCATTACATTTTCTACTGTTTATAAATCTCATTTTGGTCGTAGGGGTCTAACAATAAATCCTAAACCAAGAATCGCCCCATCTATTTGTATAAACTCATTTTGGTTATTCATGTTTATTCCCCCACAAGAAAACCAAATATGATTAATATTCCAGAGCTCTATAGCTCCGATACCAACTTTTAAGGATCGATAAAAATTTAAAATAAGAATACTACTAAATTTAAGAAAAGCTGTAATGTGTTTAAGAAGCTGAATAAAGAAGACTTACAAATATGACGATGCAGAAAAATATATTTATATATTTATATATTTACATATTTATATATTTATATATTTACATATTTATATATTTATATATTTACATATTTATATATTTATATATTTATATACTGATATATTTATATATTTATATATTTATTTATATCCTTATACCTTTATATCTTTATATATTTAAAAAAATTAAAAATTTAAATATTAAATTTTAAAAATAATATTATATTTTTAAAAATAAATATTAAAAAAATTTAAAAATATATATAAATTATATTTACATGTACAAAATATTAAAGATATATATTTTATCTTTACATATTTATATATTTATATCTATACATATTTATATATTTATATATTTATATATTTATATCTTTATATATTTATATCTTTATATATTTATATCTTTATATATATATATATATATATATCTTTATATATTTATAAAATTTATAAATACAAATATATTTATATATTTTAATATATATTTAAATATTGATATATTGGTATATTTATATATTTACATATTTATATATTTATATATTTTATATATTTATATATTTATATATTTATATATTTATATATTTACATATTTATATATTTACATATTTACATATTTACATATTTACATATTTATATATTTACATATTTATATATTTATATATTTATATATTTACATATTTATATATTTATATATTTACATATCTATATATCTATATATCTATATATCTATATATCTATATATCTATATATCTATATATCTATATATCTATATATTTATTTATTTATATCTTTATATATTTATATCTTTATATATTTATATATTTAAGAAAAAATTAAAACTTTAAATATTAGGTTTGCAGTGGACGTCTTCAGAAGACTTTGAAGTCTTACTCCAATGGCCTGGGGACATTCCAATTTTTCCGGGAGGGCGTGAGGCTGAAGCGCAAGATGAGGAAAAGACATCAACTGAAGATGAATAAGGGAGGCAATTTAATTTGATTTTAATGTTTTTAAGTTCTTTGTTTTTTTTAATTTCTTTGTTTTTTATGTTTTGATTTGATGTTTGGAACTTAATTTGTTTTAAGGTTTTTAATTTGATGTTATTTAATTCATTTGTTGTCCTGCACATTTTCTATTAGAGCCATATATGAAATTATTGCTTATTATCTAATTCAAATCTGGAACTTGAAAAAAAAATCATTTTGATTGTTTCCAATAACAAGTGATTTTGGGATGATGAGTATCATAAGTGAAAAAGGAATTGACGAGGAGAACTAGGAATTAAGCTGAATTAGAGAAGCTAGTTGAAACCCAAGAGAGGAGTGAACCAAAACATAGTTAAATTGAGTGTCAACACTTTATGATGATAACTGGTATTGATTGATTCTTTGATGTGATTGCATATTAGCGAGACTTGAAAATGAAAAATGCAATTTTTTTTTTTTACTAAAAGTAGAATAACCTAGAGCCAAATAGTCAACCCTGCATTGATTAGAGAAAATCCTTTTGAACTCTATTTGAGCCAAAAACAAAATTGTTTCTTGAAACAGAATCCTTAAACCTAAACAACGTTTATCCACCTTATTATATTTGAGAAATGAAATAATTATGAATTTTATTGTTTTTCTTATTGTTATTTTTATTAAAAAAAAGTTGAGTAGAGAAAAAGGAAAGAAAAGCATAAATATTGTGGCTGAGATGAAATGATAAATACACAATGAGGAAAGAAAAAGAAAATTCAAATTGGTGTGAATGATAACTGGTGAGATTGCCAATTCATTATCATTATGTTGGAACAAAAGCATGAAGTTTGAGATCTGACTTAAGAAAATGTTAAACAAGAATCATTCATATAATTTCAGTTTCTCAAATACTTTTGTATACCATAGAAAAACTAATGAATTCCTTGATAGTTCAACCCCGTTACAAGTCTCAAAAGATCTTTTGATCCAAGTCTTGCTTAAAAAATGTTGATTGCTTGAAGATGATTATCAATATTGGAGTATCTAAAGGAAGTGATTGAATGAGATAAACACTTACCCGTGAGAGTTAGAGATGATTATATATCACTTTATTTGAGAGATCAGGCTTCTCTGAGGATAGTTGATGATTAATTATCCCTTGTTAGTTTCTATAACTTTAATGCTTATGTATCCTATTTTCACTTGGAGTTGTGAGCATCACATCTTGAAGAATTTATGTTGAGGTTCTAGAAGAGAAAGTGACAATTGGCAATGAAAATTTGTTTTCAAAAATTAGTACTTTGCTTGGGGACAAACATGAGTCTAGGTTGGGGGGAGTTGTTAAGTGGCAAAAGTTGATGTAATTATGCTTTAAATTGTTATTTAACCACTTAAATTATGTAGATTCTAATCTATTCTTCTCCCAATGTAGGATAAATTTGCAGAATACCTAGGTACAAGAGCAAGGATCATAATTCTCAAGTTAATTGAAGAAAAATTGGAAAAAGGGAAGAAGATTTTCAGCTTAAGATTCGCTCGAGCGAGACAGACGCTCGTTTGAACGAAAATACGTTAAAACTCTATGGAAGTCATTTTCTCGAGCGAGATAGATGCTCACTTGAGCGAAAATACATTAAAGGTCTTGGGAATTCAATCGCTTAAGCGAACAATTCTCGCTTGAGTGAAAATCATCATTACTTGTTTAAGCGAAAGTTTCGCTTGAGCGAATGACGTGAAATTTTTCTTTAAAAAGATAAGATGTGTTTTAAGAAAAGGGGAGTTGGGGGTTTTGAGAAGAAAGGTGCGGTAGCTGATCGAGTTTTCATCCAATCTTCAATTCTTCTTCATTTGGATCATTGTAATGGCCATCATGAGTGGCTAACTTCATTCTCTTAGGATTGGATGCACTTCCTTTGAACTCTTTTGTATCTTGGTGATATTTTAAGATATTAATCTGTGTTCTTGATGTTTTCATTCTTATCATTTGTGTCTGTTAATGATTTTATCCTGGATGTTCACATATATTGGAAAATATATCTTGAAACCCTTAATTAGGTTAAAAATATTTGATACGTTGATTGTTAAGAATGGTAATGGATGTATTAAGTGCTTAACACCCTAAACCTAATGCTGGAAAATCTATTGAATGTATGAGGAATCTATGTTTACAAGGTTTTCTTATGAATTTCATGTTTGAGGAATCAATGTGAATTATTTGAGTAGGTGACATCAATATTGATAGGTTAATTGATGTTATTAATTTGACCTAGCCATTATACAAAGGAGGGAAAAGGAAGTAAGTCAATCCTAAGTTCTCATATTTCATCTTTTCTAAATACATGTTATAGCTTTTTATCGTTTGTTTTCAATCCCAAAGTTTATGAAAAACCCATTTTGTGTTAATACACTTAGTAAGCACATGATTCAGAATTTCCAGTAAAATCGTTCCTCATGGGATCAACTTTTATTTAATTGAAATATTGTACTACAATTAATAACATTGGTACACTTGCCAAAAGACCAACAACTTTCTACCATCATAAATGAGACATTATGTCTTATCCAGGAACTCATCACAATCATTGTATTAGTTTGTGCCCACACAATGAGATACTCATTTTGAAGGAGAGTCAAGCCATAAAGCCTCTCGGGGTGGACTCGTAGGTAGAAGGAATTGTTGGTAAATTTTGGGTCATGTATATATATGATACATAATTTAAATGTGTTAGGGTCATTATTTATTAAGCCAAATAAGAAAGTGATCTGACTAAATTAAAAAAGTTTGGCTAAAGGCATATGTCATGAAAATAAAATTGTGTAGAGACCATAGAGCAATTTCTAATTTGATGAGGGGTCAAATTAGAAATACTAAAACTTAAGTAATTAACCTAATTCTGGTTATTTTAAGGGGTCATGGTCCCCTTCTGGGAGCACGTAGACAGAATATAAGTTTCATTCCTGTTCCTTTCTTTCTATCCCCATCAAGAGAGAAAATCAAGAGGGAAATACAGGTACTCTTCAGGTGGAAGACCATAAGATCAATATAGTGCTCCACAAAGACATCATCATTATGGCTAATTCAGGTACGCTTTCGCATTCAGTTTACAGCATGTTTATCAGTATGGGATTACGTTTATGTTTGATCGTTAGAATCAAAATCAGGATTATTATTATTATTATTATTATTATTATTATTTTTCCAACAATTGGTATCAGAGCTGCCCATATTTGATTCATGTCCGTTTAATTTATAGAACCCTAATTATGAAAATTAGGATTAATTTTATTTTAAACAATTCAAATTACCCAACTTTATGAACCCTAAGTGGAGAATAATCTCTAATTTCCGTGAACCCTAAAATTTAAATTTGGGGGTAACATCCCCAATCTGATTCTGCTTGTTGATGGAACCATGGAGGAAGCTATGAATTCTTCTTCTTCTTCTTCATTTTTTCCTTTTGTTTAGTTTAAGTTTCAAATTTTACTGAGAAAGAAATAGTGTTTCAAATTTCAATCTTTCTTGTATTGGGTTCTCTGTTCTCTTTGAATCTTTTGTTTCTGTTTTTATTTAATTTTATGGGTTTTTTTTCGTTTTCTTTTCATGGTGGATATGGATAAGTTTGGAATTGGGGGTGGTGTTTGGGGAATTCCCAACACAGAAAATCTTAGGTAAATGGTGAATGTTTCCACAGGTGTGACTGTTCTTATTTTATTGCCTTTAGGAAAATTTGATGTTAAATTCCCCTATTTAGGGATTGAATGATTACTGTTTAATCCCCTTTTAGGGTTTAGAGCAGTATGCTAAAGAGACTCAAAACTATCTTTGTTTCATCCCTGGTGTGATTTTAGGGAGATGTTCATCCTTTATGTATTGGTGGAAAATGAGGCCTTTTTTTTCATCCTTTGATTTGTTCAAATGAGGTGTTCATCCCTAATGAGATTCTAGGGAGGTGTTCATCCTTAGTAGAATTCTAATGAGGTGATTCTCTTTTGAATTAGTTTGCAAATATTAAATATTTGGTTTTGTTATATAAATAAAATATTCAATTTTTTGGTAGTTTAATATTTTTTGTGAGCAAATTGAGTCAAGAAGTCACCAAAGTAACCTCTCTTGAATTGGGCAGAGTTCATGAAAAATATTGAATGTTAGTGTTTGTGTATATTCATGCGAGTATTAGTCGGCCCAAAGGAAGATTAATATTTGGCCGAATTGCATACACACTTGTAATGATAAACATGTGATAATTATAAGGATTTGCTTTGTCGATGATAAATCAATCCAAAGATTGGTTTGTTGTTGGACGTGCTTTATTGTCAATGTTTGATTATTACAACAAGATACCTCTAGCAGTTAATATTACTGTCCAAAGACTTGATATTTATGGTGCATTGGGTGTCTTGAGATGGGTTAAACCACTATTTGAATATATATTGTTTATTTTTTTATATAATGTGAGCATAATTAGTTTATTTCTTGTGTTCTAAATTCAGCTACAATTGCTTCTGTATCTGCCAATTTAAATTATGTTTCGGTCCTCAATGGAACAAATTTTAAGGACTGGAAAGAGAACATTGATATTATTCTTGGTTGTATGGATATGGATCTTGCGTTAAGGATTGAGCAACCCCCTACTCCTACGGATTCAAGTACCTCACGAACAGAAAAGAGATTATGAGAAGTGGGATCGCTCAAATTACATAAGTCTAATGATCATTAAGCGCGACATCCCGGAGGTGTTTCAGGGCACTATTTCTGAAAACATCACAAGTGCCAAAGAATTTCTTGCTAAAATTGAGCAGCGCTTTGCAAAAAGCGATAAGGCGAAGGCAAGCACTCTTCTTCAGAACTTGATCTCCATGAAATATCAAGGCAAAGGAAATATCAGGGAGTACATTATGAGCATGTATAATATTGTTTTTAAACTCAAGGCACTAAAGCTTGAACTCTTAGAAGACTTGCTCATTCATTTGGTGTTGATTTCTCTTCCTGCAATGTTTAATCAATTTAAGGTATCTTACAACTGTCAGAAGGATAAATGGTCTCTTAATGAGCTCATTTCACATTGCGTACAAGAAGAGGAAAGACTAAAGTAAGACAAGACAGAAAGTACTCATTTTGCAAGCACCTCCAAGGCTAAGGGCAAAAGAAAGAGATAAGAGGATCTCGAGAAAGAAGTTGCTAAGGGTCCAGAACAAAAGAAACAAACTCAAGAAAACAAATGTTTCTTTTGCAATAAGACTGGACACATAAAGAAGAAATGTGTTAAATATCATGCTTGGCGTGAAAAGAAAGGGTTGCGTAAACTACCGAAAGCCAATTGATTCTGAAAGATGGATTTATGTTGGAGATGGCAAATCAGTAGAGGTGGAAGCTATAGGACATTTTAAATTGTTATTGAGTACTGGTTTTTTTATTTGGATTTGAAAGACACTTTTGTTGTGCCGTCATTTAGACGGAATTTGGTTTCAGTTTCTTATTTGGACAAATTAGGTTATTTGTGTTCATTTGGAAACAATAAGTTCAATTTGTCTTTTAATTTAGATATTGTTAGAACTGGTTCACTTTTGATTTATGATAATCAATATTTACTTGATATTGTGGCCACCTATAATGAAACCCTTAATACAGAATCACGTGGTACTAAATGTAAAATTGAAAATACTCACTCAGGTGCATTATGACACAAGTGCTCAGGTCACAATCAAATCGTGACTTTTGGGCTTGTGTTACACTCTTAAAGATATGGTAGAGAGTATGATTTGTCATTCCACCTTACTGGAATCACTTTGGGGAGAGACACTAAATACGACAGCTTATATTCTAAACAGAGTACCAACTAAAATAGCTACCAAAACATCTTATGAGCTTTGGATTGGGCGACAACTTAGTCTGAAGTATTTCCATGTGTGGGATTGTCCAGCTGAGGCAAGACCTTCTAAGCCAAATGAAAAGAAATTGGACTCCCGAACAGTAAGTAGTTATTTTATTGGTTATGCTGAAAGATCTAGGGGATATAAATTTTATGATCCCACATTAAAGATAATTTTTTAGACGGGAACTGCTATGTTCTTAGAGGATATTGAGTTTGGGGGGAAGAATAAGATTAAGAACTTCATCTTGGAGGAAGAATCGGTAACAATTTCAGAACCGATTCAAATAGTTACTTTTGATAAAGTAAGTACGGAACCTCCACAAGGCATTGTTGATGAACCCCTTACTCAAGATGATTTGGTTGTTCATGAAGAAGAAACTCAAGATCCTCAAGAACCTGTGCATCATGAGCTAATAACTTTGCAGAGATCCACTAGAGAAAGAAGAAGTGCTATTTCGAATGATTACATGGTATTTCTTCAGGAACATGAGGAAAATAATGATATAATGGAAGATGACCCAGTTAAATTCCGTCAAGATATACAAGGTTCTAACTCTCAAAAGTGGATTGAAGCAATAGGATAAGTATAAGTCCATGCAAGACAATAAGGTTTGGGAACTTGTCCCATTACTAGAAGGTATGAAACTCATTTAGCTTCAAGATGAATATTGTTGATGATTGTGTGTATCACAAGTTTAAAGGGAGACAAGTTTAGTCTCAATCAGTTCCAAAAGGGGAATTTGGAAATTGAGGAAATGCAAAAGATTCCCTATGCATCAGTTGTAGGGAGTTTGATCTATGTCCAAGTATGTACGCATCCAGACATAGCATATATAGTTGGGGTTCTAGGCATATATTTAAGCAATCCAGGAATAGACCATTGAAAAGCAGCAAAAAGAGTCATAAGATATTTAAAGTGAACAAAAGATTATATGCTCACATATAGGATGTCAGACCAGTTGGAGATCGCTGGGTTTTCCGACTCAGATTTTGCAGGATGTCAAGAATTTGTAGCATGCTATGAGGCATCAAATCATGGAATATGGCTGAGAAATTTTGTCACAGGGCTGCAAATTGTGAAAGGCATTGAAAGACCACTTAAGTTATATTGTGACAATAAATCAGCTGTATTATTAAGGAAAGAGTACAAAGTGGATAGATTTTCATAGAACACTTAAGGACAAACTCCATGATAGCATATCCTCTAACTAAAGGACTTCCACCCAAGGTCTTTCATGATCATGTTGCTCACATGGGTGTTTTACAGTTTGAGGAATTTGTGGTTTAGTGGGAGTTAGTCACTTTCATATATTTTATGTTCTATGTTTAATTTCATATATGTATACATTGATTTTTGGACATATTTGGTTATCTATAGATATGCGGTTTTTTCGTTCATTCATTACACTTTGTACACTAAGGATATTATATCGATCTCGATAAGTTAAAGTTTGGACCAGTTGAAAATAGACGTGTACAGATCACCTTCACGTAATTTTCATGCTACACATTTCATGATGAATCCATGTCATTTGGTTATGTTAGGATGAGTAATCATTGTTGGTTTTAGTTGCGATGATGCAATGAAAAGCTGGTTTGGTTCTATATTCTGATATGATTAATGGACAGGACTTTTGGAGTATGCTAAAGGAATATAATGGCAATTTTGAGCTCATAAAGTTTAACACATTTGTAAGGTTGTAAGGACATATATATTTGTGACCAGTGGGAGACTGTTGGCAAATTTTGGGTCATGTATATATATGATACATAATTTAAATGTGTTAGGGTCATTATTTATTAAGCCAAATAATAAAGTGATCTGACTAAATTAAAAAAGTTTGGCTAAAGGCATATGTCATGAAAATAAAATCGTGTAGAGACCATAGAGCAATTTCTAATTTGATGAGGGGCCAAATTTGAAATACTAAAACTTAAGTAATTAACCTAATTCTGGTTATTTTAAGGGGTCATGTGTTAGAATCGCGCAGTGAAATGTTCGCGTGGTCGGACAAAAACCAAGAGGGGGGGTGAATTGGTTTCTTAATAAAAATTAGGTTTTCAAAATTTTCCCCAAATTTTACCGATTAAAAACTGTGTAAATGTAAATAGAGAAGAGAAGAAATCTTACACAGGAGATTTATACTGGTTCGGATCAAAAGACCCTACGTCCAGTTGCTAATCACTCAAACAGATGATTAACACTGTCACTATAATCAAAGTTGTTACAACAAATTACAATGGAAAAAGATAAAGATAAGAAAACACCTCTCTTGAAATCCACAAGAGATGATGAACAGTTTTCCCTAGAGACGGCACATCACACAATCCACTAAGAACTCCACTTAGTGATTCTTATCGCTTCTAGCCCACACCAAGTTCCAAAAGCCCCTTTTTCTTGCAACAAACAGTTCTCTGGCACTCACAGCACTTAACTTTTGTATGAAAAAGGTTGTTCTTCTTTTCTGAGTGCCATAGAGAAGCTTAAGTAGAGAAATTAGGGTTTGGTAATTGGGAATTTCGGAATTAGGGTTCTTGGGAAAAGGGTTTTCGAAAATAGGGTTGATTTGAAGTTAAAAATCAAAATCTGACTGAAATAATTGATTAAATGAAATATTAATCGATTATTACAGAGCCAAAATCAACAGAACCCCAAAACTCTCTGTTTTAATCGATTAAAAGGACTGTTAATCGATTAACAGGCCTGTTAATCGATTAACAGGTGGTTTAATCGATTAAACCAGTGAGCAGATACAGAAAATGGTTTTTCTCACTATTTTAATCGATTATTTCCCTATTTAATCGATTAAAGCAGATCCTGGATGATAAATTTGAGCATTTTGAAGCTTCTAAGGTGCAGACTATGTACCGGCTATCTTAAACTCTAATATTACAGACTCAATCTAATTGAAACAGAGTTATTACAATACAAAACAAGTCTTCAACACTCTAAGTCTTTGTGTTCTTGAATCATCATCAAAATCAACAATCTTCATGTTCATCAAGTGCAACATCAAGTCCTTGAATGTTCAACAATCTCCCCTTTTTTTATGATGATCAAAATTATCTTTTTAAAGCCTTGTAATAACCTGTTTTATCTGTCATACTAACAAACACATTAAACATACCAGATAATATTTAAAAACAAACATATTAGGCTTTAAATATTTTCTCCCCCTATTTTGATTAGAATAAAAAATAATTCTTTTATTACAAACATAAGAGCTCCCCCTCAAAATATGCATAATTTAGAGAAAACTCCCCCTCAATCATAGCAATAACAAAACACCATATTTTATTTCAGAGATAAGAAATCATTACAATATTAGAAATAACAACAAATTTAAAATTCTTCACTATCATCACTATGAAAGTGTGCATCAAATCTATTTTCTAAACGGCACACTTTATCATCTACATCAGATATACGGCAAATTATTTCCTCATGTCGTACTCCAGAAAGAGTGAAGAAGGACTGCATTCTCTGATTCATGTCTGATAACATGTCTTCCATGGATTGTCGAGTTTCATGATGAGTAGAGGAAGTTCCAACACTTTGGATTTGATCAGAGGGAAACACAGCAGTAGGAGGCATATCTTCATCAGAATCTTCATTGTCATCACCTTGATTCGGAACGTCATCCTTGTGAACATAAATGTCATTGACACGCACCATTTGTAGTTGGATCAATGTGCTATCAAGCATGCGATTCAAGTTATTTATTCTTACTGTTTGTTCACCTTCGACATTTACTCCTTTGTATTCAAGAATCCGAGAGACAAGGAGAGCATATGGAATTTTGAAGGTGGGATGACGTTTAGTTTTTAACATAGTCATGGTGACAAGAACGCCCCAATCTAAAGGCTCATTATTCATTATGGCATGAATAATCCTAAGATCAATTGAAGAACATTGAGCATGATTTGTAGCCCGGGGACAGAGGATCCATACAATTAGATGTAGAATCATGCGTTCCTCCTTCTTTAAAGGTCCAGCAAGAAGGAGACGCCCAATCTCCATGGAGGGATTTCGCAGAAAAGAACGGTAAGCTAAGAACCTGTCAAAGTCATCTAACTCACCATAAATGTTAATAGCATCTTCTCTAATTGGAAAGTGAGCGACGTTTTCCCAAATATCATCGTCAAGAATAATTGTGACACCCTTTACTCTAGAAGTAGCAATTTGATCTCTAAATTTAAATCTAGAGTAAAATACCCTAACTAAGTCAGGATAATAAGTACCTTGCATTTGGATGAAAGGAAGAACTCCTTGAATTTCAAGAAGGTTGGGAAAGTTGAATCCCCTATTGATGAATTGCTCACCAATAAGAAACTTAGGAGAAATAATAGCACGTTCCTTCCAGTAGGTCAGAAATTCTTGTTGGCCATCTGTATCAGAAATCCATCCTTCTACAAAATTAGGACGGGGACGAGATGAGGGTGCAGATCTTCTTCTAGTAGGGATCTTAGCACGAGAGGATGAGGCCATTGAAAGATTAGAAGAGTAACAAGAAGATTTAGAAAGCTAAGTGTAGTGAGAAGAAGGCAATTTAGCTAGAATAAGGCAAGAAAGCTTGATTTCAAGAGATAGAAGTGAGTAGAAGTGATATGGAGGCCCCTATTTATAATCAAGCATGTCCAAGGGTCATATGGAAGTGAATATAGGTCAAGAGATCTGTTGGCAATGGCTAGGAAGTCAAACTTGCCAGGTTTAATCGATTAAAACTCAGATTAATCGATTAAACCAGTGCCAGAGTCATTTAATCGATTAAATTGTGCTGTTAATCGATTAATGTTGTATTTAATCGATTAATTGGTGAATTAATCGATTAATCCAGAGAGGAATGCCCTGTTTTGAGTGTTTTGGATGCAAATAATCGATTATAACTCTAACTAATCGATTATTCCAGAGAGTACATCAAATTTTTAAGGTTTTAACACATGATAAACTATTAACATTCTATATAATGAATTTTAACATTACAATCATCCAAAAACTGTCTAAATAAGCAGAATTTAAGCTATTTCTAATATCCCTAAGTCTCTTCTAAGATCATCAAATCTATCCTTGGGTAGAGGCTTAGTAAAAATATCTGCTAATTGATGCTTTGTATCAACATACTCTATTTTACAGTTTCCTTTGCTGATATGATCTCTCAAAAAGTGATGTCTAATTTCTATGTGCTTAGTCCTAGAGTGCATTACTGGATTCTTAGTAAGATTTATTGCACTCGTATTATCACACATCAAAGGTATATCATTTAAAAATATACTCTAATCTTCTAACTGTTGTTTCATCCACAGAATTTGAGCATAACAACTACCAGCTGCAATATATTCAGCTTCAGTGGTAGATAAAGCAACACAAGCTTGTTTCTTAGAATGCCAAGATACTAAGGATGAACCTAACAAATGACATGTCCCACTAGTACTTTTCCTATCAATTTTGCATCCACCATAATCAGCATCAGAATATCCTATTAAACTAGTACAAGCATCAGAAGGATACCATAATCCAAAACCAGTAGTTCCTTTTAAATATTTTAAAATATGTTTTACTGCAATTAGGTGAGATTCTTTTGGACAAGCCTGAAATCTAGCACACACAGACAGAATGCAGAATATCAAGTCTACTTGCAGTTAAGTATAATAGTGAACCTATCATACCTCTATACATAGATTGATTAACTTCCAAACCTGATTCATCCTTGTCTAGATAGCATGAAGTTCCCATGGGTGTGTTAGCTTCCTTTGAGGTGTCCATTCCAAACTTTTTAAGAATCTCTTTGCAGTATTTGGTTTGAGAGATGAAAATGCCATCTTTAAGTTGCTTGATTTGAAGTCCAAGGAAGAATGTCAATTCTCCCATCATAGACATTTCAAACTCTCCCTGCATTATCTTAGCAAATTCTACACATAACGAATTATCAGTTGATCCAAAGATAATATCATCAACATATACCTGGACCAATAAGATATGTTCTTTAACTTTCTTTATAAACAGAGTAGAATCAATTTTTCCTCTAGAAAAATCATTTGATGTTAGGAAACTACTTAACCTTTCATACCAAGATCTAGGAGCTTGTTTCAACCCATATAATGCTTTCTTTAATTTAAAAATATGATTAGGATATTTAAAATCTTCAAATCCAGGGGGTTGCTCCACATAAACTTCTTCTTTAATAAAACCATTCAAAAATGCACTCTTAACATCCATTTGATATAATTTAAATTTCATCAAAGATGCATAAGCAAGAAGTAGGCGTATAGCCTCTAACCTAGCAACAGGAGCATAAGTTTCATCATAATCTATACCTTCCTCCTGACAATAGCCTTTGGCAACAAGTCTAGCTTTATTCTTTGTTATGTTTCCATCTTCATCAAGTTTATTTCTAAACCCCCATTTGGTTCCAATAACTTGATGTGATTCTTCTCTTGGGATTAATTCCCAGACTTGATTCCTCTCAAATTGGTTAAGTTCTTCTTGCATGGCTATGCACCATTGTTCATCTTTAAGTGCTTCCTCAACGTTTTTGGGTTCTATCTGTGACACAAACGCTACAGACATACAAAAATTAGTCATATTTCTTGTTCTTACCCCTTTTGAGATATCACCTATGATATTGTCCATTGAGAGTCCTCTAGGTAATTGTCATTCTTTTGCTAATTCAGGCATTTGAGAAAGCTCATTTTCATCCAAATATAATTCATCAAGAGCTTCTCTTATATACTCATCATCACCTGCAAATTCTTTATTTGACTCAAGAGGATTTCCCCCAAGGTCTACAATCTCATCAAAAGTAACATGTATAGATTCTTCTATATTCAAAGTTCTTCTATTAAACACCCTGTAAGCCTTGCTAGTTAATGAATAACCTAAGAAAATGCCCTCATCGGCTTTAGAGTCAAATTTTCCAAAGTTGTCCTTTCCATTATTCAACACAAAGCACTTAAATCTAAAAATTTTCAAATGAGCAACATTAGGCTTTCTACCATTAAACAATTCATAAGGAGTAGATTTAATAATTGACCTAATGAGCATTCTATTTAAAACATAACATGCAGTGCTAACCGCATCAGCCCAAAAATATTTAGGAACATTATTCATTTAACATAGTTCTAGCAAGTTCCTCTAATGACCTATTTTTCCTTTCAACTACACCATTTTGTTGGGGAGTCCTAGGAGCAGAAAAGTTATGTAATATTCCATTTTCTTCACAATAATTTTCAAACTTTTCATTTTGAAACTCACCACCATGGTCACTTCTTAAAACTTTAATTCTTAAGTCTTTTTCATTTTGAATTTTTTTTTCAAATTTTCTAAAGACTTTAAAAGCTTCACTTTTCATAGTTAGGAAAAATGTCCATGTATATCTAGAATAATCATCAACAATCACAAGACTATAATAATTTCCACCAAAGCTTTTTATCCTAGAAGGTCCAAATAAATCTAAATGTAATAATTCTAGGGCTTTTGAAGTGGAAATAACATTATTTCATTTAAATTATGATTTTACTTGTTTACCCTTTTGGCATGCATCACACAATCTATCTTTTTCAAATTTTAACTTAGGCAAACCAATAACTAAGTCTTTTGAAATCAATTTGTTCAAATGATGCATATTTATATGAGCCGCTCTCTTATGCCATAACCAAGGGTTCTCTTCCTTAGCAACTAAACATGTTATACTAGAATCATGTAAACAATCCAAATCAATCAAATATATGTTATTATGCCTAATGCCTTTTAATTCTACATTTTCGGAATCTATCAAGTGTATGGTGAAAAATTTACTTTCAAAAATTACCTTAAAGCCTTTGTCACATAATTGACTTATACTAAGGAGATTATGCTTAAGTCTATCAACAAGTAGCACATCCTTGATCTCCAAAGTGTTTGCACCACCTATGTTTCCAATTCCAAGGATCTTCCCTTTGTTGTTGTCCCCATAAGTTACATATCCTTGTTCCTTAGCTTTGAAACTCACAAATTTAGATTTATCTCCGGTCATATGTTTTGAGCATCCGCTATCAAGATACCACATAGACTTCTTTGAATTGAAAGTTTCCTACAAAACAAGAATATAGTAAACTTAGGTCCCCACAACTTTTGGGTCCTTGGGGTTAGAGACATAACAAACTATTTAACTATAGGAACCCAAATGTATTTACCTTTAGGTACACCAAAATGTTTAATTTTACATCTATTTGACGTGTGACCTTGTTTCATGCAATAAAAACATGCTTTAGATGTAGCATTTGAAAATGATGCATTTCTAATCATAGATGCTCTAGTTCCTTTTTCTACCCATACTCTTTTATTTTTCCTTTTAGGCTTTTTCAAAGGAACTTGATGATTTACATTATTTTGAGCAAATATCATTTCATGCTTCTTAAAATCATCTATTTCTTTTTCGGCTTTGTCTAGCAAATGGTTAAGAATATCTATGTCATATTCATGCTCTTTACAATTTGCACATGCTAGGTCCTTATCATTATCCTCATCTAAACATACAATTTTCGTTTCTAAGGACTCCTTTTCTTCTAAACATGTGATTTTCATTTTTAATGACTCTATTTCCTTTTCGGATCTACTTAAATTCTTCTTTACAACTTTATATTCATTTTTCAAATTCTTGAAAGCACTAAAAAATTCATTATAAGCATTTTGCAATTCATCATAGTTATTATCCTCATCATTAGAAGATGTGTCGGAATCACTTACCTCAAAATCAGAAGAAATGTTGTCATTTGCCATTAAGCAAATATTTGCTTCTACTTCCGAGTCACTTGATTCCGAACTTGAATCACTGTTGTCCCAAGCAATATAGGTTTTCTTCTTAAAGACCTTTTTGCCTTTGAATTCATCGTTTTTCTTGTTTGGATATTCAGTCTTTACATGTCCTGCTTCACCACAGCCATAGCATTTTATATTTACAGAAGAATTTTCCCTTACCTTTCCTTTACCTTTGAAGGGATGTCTTCCTTTGGCTTTCATGAATTTGGTAAAATTCTTTATCATAAGACTCAACTCTTCTTCTTCATCGTTTGAGTCTTCTTCTTCCCTTTTATTTTTACCTTTGGAGATTTCGGTTTTGAAGGCTAGATTCTTCTTTTGAAATTGTCCTTCTTCATCATTTAGCCTACCAAGCTCAAGCTCATGCTCTCTTAGCTTTCCGAATAGCGCCGCCATTGACATTGTGGAAAGATTTTGTGACTCCGAGATGGTCGTCACTTTAGGTTGCCACTTCCTATCCAAAGATTTCAAAATTTTAACATTTAATTCATCAACGTCAAATACTTTACCTAATCCGGTAAGATGATTCACAATATGAGTGAAACGCTTTTGAACGTCGAATATCGTTTCTCCTTGTTGCATCCGGAGCATCTCGTATTCTTGGATTAGGGAGTTTTTACGTGCTCTCTTTACGTCGTCGGTACCTTCGTGGGTCACTCTAAGCATTTCCCACATTTCCTTTGCACTTTTACAAACAGAAATCCTGTAAAACTCGTCAAGAGTTAAAGCAGATGAAATTATATTTCTAGCCCTAACGTCAAATTGTGATTTTCTGTTTTCTTCTGCAGTCCATCTAGAAAAAGGTTTAAGAACGTCAACACCGTTCTCTGTAACTTTAGGAACAAATGGACCGTTTAAAATAGCATCCCAAACGCCTCTATCAACAGACTCTAAAAAGATTTGCATTCTTACCTTCCAAAAAGGATAATTTTGACCCGCAAAAAGTGGGGGTCTGTTGATAGACGCACCTTCAGCAAAAGTTTGATTTTGTCCCGCCATTTTCGAAAATTTGAATGACTATCAAAGCAAGCTCTGATACCACTTGTTAGAATCGCGCAGTGAAATGTTCGCGTGGTCAGACAAAAACCAAGAGGGGGGTGAATTGGTTTCTTCACAAAAATTAGGTTTTCAAAATTTTCCCCAAATTTTACCGATTAAAAACTGTGTAAATGTAAATAGAGAAGAGAAGAAATCTTACACAGGAGATTTATACTGGTTCGGATCAAAAGACCCTACGTCTAGTTGCTAATCACTCAAACAGAGGATTAACGTTGTCACTATAATCAAAGTTGTTACAACAAATTACAATGGAAAAAAATAAAGATAAGAAAACACCTCTCTTGAAATCCACAAGAGATGATGAACAGCTTTCCCTAGAGACGGCACAACACACAATCCACTAAGAACTCCACTTAGTGATTCTTATCGCTTCTAGACCACACCAGGTTCCAAAAGCCCCTTTTTCTTGCAACAAACAGTTCTCTAGCACTCACAGCACTTAACTTTTGTATGAAAAGGTTGTTCTTCTTTTCTGAATGCTAGAGAAGCTTAAGTAGAGAAATTAGGGTTTGGGAATTGGGAATTTCAGAATTAGGGTTCTTGGGAAAAGGGTTTTCGAAAATAGGGTTGATTTGAAGTTAAAAATCAAAATCTGACTGAAATAATCAATTAAATGAAGTATTAATCGATTATTACAGAGCCAAAATCAACAGAACCCCAAAACTCTCTGTTTTAATCTATTAAAAGGACTGTTAATCGATTAACAGGCCTATTAATCGATTAACAGGTGGTTTAATCGATTAAACCAGTGAGCAGATACAGAAAATGGTTTTTCTCACTATTTTAATCGATTATTTCCCTATTTAATCGATTAAAGCCGAGCCTGGATGATAAATTTGAGCATTTTGAAGCTTCTAAGGTGTAGACTATGTACCGGCTATCTTAAACTCTAATATTACAGACTCAATCTAATTGAAACAGAGTTGTTACAATACAAAATAAGTCTTCAACACTCTAAGTCTTTGTGTTCTTGAATCATCATCAAAATCAACAATCTTCATGTACATCAAGTGCAACATCAAGTCCTTGAATGTTCAACATCATGGTCCCCTTCTGGGAGCACATAGATAGAACGTAAGTTTCATTCCTGTTCCTTTCTTTCTATCCCCATCAAGAGAGAAAATCAAGAGGGAAATACAGGTTCTCTTCAGGTGGAAGACCATAAGATCAATATAGTGCTCTACAAAGACATCATCATTATGGCTAATTCAGGTACGCTTTCGCATTCAGTTTACAACATGTTTATCAGTATGAGATTACGTTTATGTTTGATCATTAGAATCAAAATCAGAATTATTATTATTATTATTATTATTAATTTTCCAACAGGAATAAGCCTGACATTTCAAAGGTCTATGGCCAACCAAACCTCAAACTTGGGAGTCCTTACACCTCTAAAACTTTAGAAGAACCACTATCACCAGGAAAAACACCTACTATTACAATCTTTTGGTGGTGGGACTAGCCAGACGAACATGTTCAATCATATCTAACCAACCAGTTACAAGGTTGCACCGACTAACTTCTCGTACTCTCCAAGGTTTAAGATAAAAATATTTTAAAAAAAATGCCATTATTAAACCTTATTCAACCAAAAACAAAATATAAATAATTTTTATTTGTAATTTTAGTGATATTTGTTAGTAGTCGTGAAAATATTATAATTTTTAATTAAACAATTTAAAAATTTTATTTGTATTCTTTGTCGTCAATTTCAATTAAGAATTTTAGTAAGAAATAGTGATTATAAATACTTAAAACAAAATATTTGAAAATTATAAAGACAAAAAAAGCATGGATATAAAACATCATTTTTACATAACTAAATATTTAAATTATTAATTTCGGTCTCTAAATTTGAGACAAATAAATTTATGTGGGTATATATAATTTTTTTAAAAATTAGCATATCCTAAAGCCATTTCAAAATGATATTAATGAATATTATTGAACCTTGACCTTTATTTTAACATATGAATAATTAATAAATATTATATAAGAAGTAAATGTTTTTTATTTTAAAAAAATAAATAAAAAAATAAAAATCAAAAGCAACTCATTTATTTTATAAAATAATAATAATAATAATAATAATAATAATAATAATAATAAATTAATTGAAAGACTAAAGAGAGTGAAAATCTAATTATTTGATTATTTTGTATCTGACTCATATATACAGAGAGAGAGAGTTTTAGATAACACATTTTAAGAGACAATGCTTAATAAAGTCTTTCTAAAATTTTAGAAATTATAAGATATCTAACTCAATCTTATAAAATCGGGTCAGTAAGGTGATGATTGTACTTATTTATATACTATAATATTGGTATATCTCTAGTCGATGTGATATTTCTCAACACACCCCCTCACATAAAGAAGGATTTTTTCATTACACCCCCTCATATAGAAGAGAGTTTTTTTTATCACGCTTTCAATCATCAAGGATAAATGGTCCAATATTGGTCCGATAACGGGTAGTTAAATTGACTATTATTAACGATTAAGTCTCAATAAACTGAAATATATCATTCTCTTAAAGGATGATGATGCGAAGTTATATCACTTAAATTCATATACTTTAAAGTTTGAATTTCCTGGATTTTTTGTTGGTTCCTTCCCTAAAAATTAGACTCAAGCAAAATATATTATATCTTCATGGAAAATCACATATGTTGTTTATACATATAATGAGTAGGAGGATGATAACACCTGTCGCCGCCGTCCCTTTCCGACGTCCCGGAGGGGACGTCTTAGAAACGTTTATGCGAGCGGTCGCGAAAAGATGGTTTAGACTCGCGTTTTTATTTTAAAAGATTTTCGAAAAAAGGGGTTCTTATGGAGTCGCCACCAATGTTTTGACCTTAAACATTGGAAAAGGGAAAAATGTTGATTTCAAGAAAAACCGCACTTGGCCATTATAACCAGAGTTGGGTAAGGGAGTTAGTTACGTGTGGGGAAGGTGTTAGCACCCCACAACGCCCCTTTCGGGTTCCCTATGACAGATTAATTCATTTAAATAAAGACTACGAGAAATTACGCGATTACCCTATTTTATTACATAATATTAAATGACTAGCTACATGATTTTATTCTACGTTGCATGCATAAAATGATGAATAAAGCTAAATAAAACAATAAAAGAGATATTAAAATAGCTATCTACATGATCTTATTCTACATGACATAAATAAAGCTAAATAAAACGATAAATAAAGCAATAAAAGAGAAGAGAATTGAAAAGAACCTCCGTAGCAAGCTTGATATTGAGAATCTCAAACTGTGAGGATGCGTTTTGGCAACCCCTCTCTCTACACAGCCTCTCCTTACCAATACAAGATCGACTCTACTAAAAATTTAAAGAAGAATCAAATGCCGGAATATAATTCCTTAACCGATTGTTACCTATTTAAGGCAATCGGAAATATCATTCGAGAGAGGGAGAGAAGTAGACAAGTGCTCTAAGTGTTTCAGAGCTCTTCTGGAGTGTCTGTGGTGGGAAAAAGTGGCAAATGAGCCTCCTATTTATAGTTTTTCGCAGCTGGCGCACTTTGGGACGCCCGTCTGGGTTGGGACGGCCGTCTGGATTGGGACGGCCGTCCCAAATGGCAAAATAACGAAGGCTGAGACCCCCAGGGGTTTGGGACGGCCGTCCCAAGTTTGGGACGCGCGTCCCAGTTGAATCTGGAGGGTTGGGACGGCCGTCCCAACTTGGGACGGCCGTCTCAACCCTGTTCGGCCGGTTTCGCGTTTCGGGACCACCCGTCGCGTTTGGGACCACCTGTTGCGTTTGGGACCACTCGTTGCGTTTGGGACCCCCTGTTGCGTTTGGGACCCCCTGTTGCGTTTGGGACCACCTGTTGCGTTTGGGACCACCTGTTGCGTTTGGGACCACCTGTTGCGTTTGGGACCACCTGTTGCGTTTGGGACCCCCTGTTGCGTTTGGTACCCCCTGTTGCGTTTGGGACCACCTGTTGCGTTTGGGACCACCTGTTGCGTTTGGGACCACCTGTTGCGTTTGGGACCCCGGGAAGCTTTCCTTGCCGTTTTCGGACGTAGATTGATGCCGATGTGTGTCCATTGAAGCTTTATCTTCATATAGGAAGTGTTCTTGGCCTTCACTAAGATGTCGGGCGAGCTTTATCTTTGTGTAGGAAGTCTCTTTTGGCTTTTATTGTGTGATTGAATGAACTCCGTCTTTTGTTGTGGGAGGTCCTTCTCGTTTTGGGAAGCCGGATGAACCCCATCATCGGGTGAAGTTCTTCTAGCTTTTATTTTGAGAGGCCGGGCAAAATTAGGGGTCTACAACACCTATAACATTTTTTATGTACAACATATCCAACAAAAATACATTTAATGACCCATGGCAGTGGCGGATCTTCTTGGGAGCTGAGAGGGGTCGTGGTCCCCCCAAAGTTTTGTAACTCCCATGTAATTTATGATTTTGGCCCCCCCAAACATAATGAACATTTAATATATTTACTTGTATATTTACAATTTTATCCTCTCAGCCCCTCCTTAATTTTGTAACTCTCATATAATTTATGATTTTGTTTTCCTCAAACTTAATGATCATTTAATATATTTAAGTATATATCTATAATTTTATCTTTTTACCCTTTCATATTCTTTCTTCCTTTTATATTTATTTATTAATAATATATTATTTGGCCCCCCCAAGATCAATGGTCAAGATCCGCCACTGACCCATGGGACCAACTTATTGCATTAATGCTTATGAAGATGACAAATACAACACATCCAAATATACAAGTGGGTAAATTAGGAACTATTTGCAAGAAGTTAAATTATGTAAAGTTTCAAAAGATGTCTTAAACTCGATAAAACTAGAAGGAGTCTGATTTTTTTATTAAATATATTGTTGAAGTAAGAGCTTCTCTCCAATAACACAATGACATGTGTGCCTCAATTAAACAAACATGAATAACTTCTAACAAATGTTGATTTCTCTCCAATAACATAATGACATGTGTGCCTAAATTAAACAAACATGAATAACTTCTAACAAATGTTGATTTTTTCTTTCAACAACCTCATTTTGTTGAAGTGTATTAGGACAAATAATTTAATTAATAATTACAATAGCTTCTAAATATTGTTGTAGTTCAAAATTTGTATATTCCCTACCATTATCACTGTGCAAAACTTGAATTTGAGCATTATATTGAGTTTTTATCATTTTATAAAAATTTTAAAATAATAAACTTACCTCATTTTTTTATTTCATTAAGTATAACTAAGTTATTCGCATATAATCATCAATAAAAGTGATAAACCAATGAGATTAACCTAAAGTTTATATTTTAGATGAACCTCACACATCATAATGTATCATGATAGAAGGTTGAAGACTTTTATTTAAAATTAATATAAATGAGATTTAGTGACTCTTTGCAAATTCACAAACATCACAGTGAAAACTAGAAATATCATACTTTGTAAATAAAGTAAGATATAAGTTTTTTAAACACTTAAATGAGACATGACCAAGACGTCGATGTCACAACCCGATTTCAATTTTTTTTTTATTTTCTCCGAGTTATCAATAGTTAATGCTTGTTGTGACTCAGTTAGATTTTTTTTTAAGATTTAGGTAATATAAGTTTTCTCTCCTAATACCATAACCAAATGATTGTTTTGTTTTTATATCTTTAAGACACAAGAGTCGAGATAAAAAATTATCACACAAGATAAATCAGTTGTTATTTGAGAAACAAAAAATATTAAAATTAAAGAAGGAACAATCAAGACAAAATCAAGATTTAAATTACTAGTAATATTTAAAGATCCTTCCCCAATAATTTTGGTTTTATTATCATCTGCAGTAGAAACATATTTTTGTGTAGATGATTTAATTTTAGTGACCTTACTAAAATCAAATGTCATATGATTTGTAGCTCCAATATCAATTATTCATATTATATCATTAAAAATATTAACAATCTTACTAGGATTATTCATAATTGCTTCTAGTGCAAATACCTTTTCATTTTATTTGACATTGAATACTTCCTTTTTCAACTCTGACATTTGTATCTCCTTCCTATCATCTTAACATGCTTTTGAAAGAATATTGAAAACTTCTTGAGTTTGAACAACAAAAGGAAGTAATTTCATTCCAAATGTATCAAATTTTCTTTTCTCCATTTGGAAGTTTCAAAGAACTCAAGATCTAAAGGATCGCCACCGCTCAGATACCAACTTGAAAATATAAACTGAAATATATTCATTCTCTTAAAGGATGATGATATGAAGTTATATCATTTAAATCCATATACTCTAAAGTCTGAATTTCCTTTCTTAGATTGAGATACTTTAATCCTAAGAAAATATTTTAAGGGACAATATCTTTCATTTCAAACTCCTTTGATAAATACTCTTGTAATGCTTTACTTTTTCATCTTGATCTTTTCACCACATATAATAAGTGTAGCTTATCTTACCCTTGGGAATAAACTAAAATATATTTATTTTTTGTGATGAAATTAAATATGTGCATACTATTTATAAAATACAAGATGTGTGTACCTAGTTAGGTCACTAGGAAACTAAAATATTTTATAATTATATCAAATCCTAATCAAATAATATATAATTTGTACAATGATATTTTGTAAAGAGAATAAAAGGAAAGCAAATCTTAACATTCTCCCTGAAGTTGGTGCATATAAATCCTATATGCCAAACTTTGCAAAACATGTTGAGAATGATTTATTTGAGATGACATTTGTTAGGTTATGATTGATCTTTTGAGTGAATAGTAAGAAATTCTACAACTTTTTTTCTAACTTTTCCTTTATAAAGAATCTATCCACTTCATGTTTTATTCGATCATGTTGTACTACATTATGAGTAATATCACAAATAGTTTTATTGTCACATTCTACAATAAGTTATTTTAAAAATGTACAAAATTGTATTCATACATTGCTATCTAGGATTATAGATAAATTGACTATCAATACTTAATGCATAGGCGAGATATGGTATCGTGTGTGCTAAGTACATCAATCTCCCTACAAGTTTTTGATATCTTAATTTATCAAGATATACTTGATCTAATGTAATAGATAATTTCAAACCTTCCCCATTGGTATTTTTGTTGGTTGACAAGCTTACATACATGTTTCTTGAGTTGTCAAAATTGGTCGTCCAATTTAGCCTGGTCTAACCCTACGAGCCAAGTAAAAAAAAAAAAAATCTAATGGCCTAACTTGGTCTATATTTAAAAATGGGTCAAAAATTTTGGTCTAGCCTAATCCTATATTAAAGCAACGAGCTAATAGACCATTTTTTGTCTGATTAAAAACAAAAAATCTTTTATTTATATATGTAGACCCCAAATCTTGCCCGACCTCACAATAAAGAACAGAAGACTTTCGTTCGAAGATGGACAAGGCCTCAAAGGTCCCTAGGCATGCTTAGTAGGCTCCATGTTAGAATAGGAAAGCTTTCTGTATACAAAAATAAGAAAATTCTGCCCGGAAGCTCGAGATGGTCATCCCGATTATCCAGACGATTGTCTCGCTCTACAAAGCGAGACGGTCGTCTCGCCACTTATGAGTCAAGATCTCCTTCTCGTCACTTGGCGAGACGGTCGTCTCGAACTCAAGGTGGCAAGACGGTCATCCCAAATGGCAAGACGGTCATCTCGATCTTTGTCAGGCGAGACGACCATCCTAGTCTGACGGGTACGAATTTCTATAAATGGAGGGCTCCTTTCCTCGTTTTCCACAACTTTTCCAACTGACTTTACCCTCCTATACTCTTCTAGAATCTCTCTGAAGCATTTCCAGAGATCTAAGGTTCTTTTTAGACATTCTAGAGTCCTTCGGTAGAAAAGTGAGCAGTGTTATAGAGCGTGGGGTTTGCCAAAAAGCACCCTTTACAAGAATATATCTAAAAGCTTGCTTCGGAGGTTTTTACATCCCTTCTTCTCTTTATTTTATCGCTTTTATTACCCTCTTTGTGCATTAGATATTAGGGCCATGTAGTCAATTATTTAAATTTTGTAATGAATAAATAAGGGTAAAAGCATGCTTTCAATGTTCTTATTTCTTTACAATAAATAGTCCATCATAGGGAACCCGAAAGGGCGTCGTGGGAAAGCTAATATCTTCCTCGCACGTAACTAACTCACTTACCTAACTTTGGTTGTAATGACCAAAGTTGGTTTTTCTTAAAACCATCGCCTTCTTTTTTCCTTTTCCAATGTTTTTGGTTAAAATATTGGTGGCGACTCCAGAACCCACTTATGAAAACCTCACCCTTAGAATAGTTCGGTTATCAGACATCCTAAGGGTGATGACCACACTTTTTAAAATGCGAGTCAATCAAAAAACCATTGCATCGCTCTGACCGCCTCTTTTGACGACGATGACAATATATATTTTATTTTGTTTGAAAAAATAATATGTCATTCATTTGTTTATTTAAAATTAACTGACCACCTATTTAGACAAAATAAAATAATAAAATATCATCCTACAAAGATTTATCGTACAAAAGTATAAAATCATAAAATATCCACTTTTTTGTATCTATAATTGATAACAAAAAGTAATCAAATAACACTAAATAATTAAATTTTACATAATATAAACATTATAATATATTGAATAATAATTTGAGTATATGAGAAAATTCAACTCAATCGTAAACATGCAACCAATCAACCAATCACGAGTACAAATAAGAACTTGCACATTTTTTGTACTTTTTAATATGCAACCACCAATGCGAAATGAAAATTCTGAAGCTACTCATGTAATTGAAATGCTTAAGATGTCACAAAATGAAAGTAACTTATTGTTTAATTTCCAATTTTAATGAACAAAATGAGTCTTACAGTCATGTAATCTTGAGAAGTTATAGTTATCCATGCATGAGAAGTCAAAACATTTTCTAATAGAAATATTAGATGACAATAACAAAATCCTTTAGTTTTTTTTTCTTTTGTTAAATAGACATCAATAATTAGTATTCAAAATTTTTTTTTACCTTTCAAACTTGCTCATACTCAACATAACAACATAGCTAAATGGAAGATCATGCCTAATAATGCATCTACCAAGTGCATGCCAAATTATCATGGTTTTAACAAACTAGACTTATTACCAATATTAGACTCACATCATGATACTTTAAAAATAATCTACATTTAGAAATATATTGTCTCAAATTATTAGTCCCTAAAATTCCTTTACATGTATACAATTTTTCACCACTCTTACATTTACATTTCTCTAACCCTTAACTAAACCAACTTTTTCAAAATAATTTCACATTTCAAAACTAATGATCACTATTATTAGGCACATCAGAATATGATTGTTAATAAATGAGTTACCAATTGGAGGAGGATGTTTTGTGGTATGAAATGGAGTTTTCATAATTTAAACAATAAATCCTGCAGGAATAAATAAAAAATACCTTTAAAGAATACACATGAAGATATACATAGAGGCTTAAGAAAATGTGTTGGAGGTGTCTATATGAGGAGAGGAACATGAGAGGTCACAACAAAAGTGTGACGGCAGCAACAACCACGGAGAAAATGAACAAAGCAAATGAAGTTTATGTTTAGGGTTTATTATTCTTTTTAAATTATATATATATATATATATAATATAAAATATATTATCAAAATTAATTCATTATACATATTTTTAATAAAATGATATTAATTTTATTTTAAAAATAATTATTATTTTATAAAACAAGTCAACTCATAAGTCTACGGACTAACTTGACCTAAACTCATTTAGGCTATGACTTAAATAGGTCGGGCCAAAATTGGTTTGCTTCTATTTAGGCCATAAATAATTTTACTTGGGTTAGCCTATTTTTTGGGTCTTTCGAGCTAACCCATCGGATTAAGCCTATTTTGTCATCTCTACCTGTTTCTTATAGCAAGTCTAAGGTATATTTTATTGAAGAGAAAAAAAATATTTCTTGGATCTAAATACTTCAATCCCAAGAAAATATTTTAAGAGACCAAGATTTTTCTTTTCAAATCCTTTGATAAATACTCTTGTAATGCTTTACTCTCATTTTGATAATTTCATATAACAATCATATCTTCATCATATATAGTAAATGCAATTATGTTACCTTATTATTTCTTTAGGAATAAAGTGTGATCTAAATTACTTTGATGATATCCAAATATTGTCATAGATTTTATAAACCTTCCAAACCATGCTCGTGGGGATTATTTCAACCTATATAGAGATTTTTCCAATTTGCATACATTTCTATTGTATTTTCAGGTATCATACAACCTAATGGGAGTTTCATGTACACTTCTTCATTCAATTCCCCATGTAAGAAAGTATTTTTTTTACATCAAACTACTTCAATGGATAATCTAGATTTGTTGCTAAAGATAATAATACTTGAGCAATATTAATTTTTGCTACAAAAGCAAATGTCTCTATGTAATTAACCTTATATCTTTGGTTATATCATTTTATCACCAATCTTGCTTTAAATCATTTTATTGTACCATCTACTTTGTGTTTGATAGAGTAAACCCATTAAAATTTTACTGGTTTCTTTCCTAGTGGACAATCAACAAACATCCAAATTTTATTCTTTTAAAATAAGGTCATCCCTTCATTCATAGTGGCCTTCCATCTTGGGTTAGTTAAAGCTTCCCGTAGATAACTGATTCATAAATATTTTATTTTGTGTTTTTACAGTCTATGATTAAATACATAATTACTCATAGGATATTTAACTTTACTAGAGAGTTCAGGTTCATAAGTAAGTTTAGGAATACTTCTAGTGAGACGATTTGACAATTGTTTTCTGACCAAAAAATGATTGTAATATCTTCATCAAGAGTTTCATGTGGTACTTTAATATCATTTCCATGTAGAGATTCACATAGTTCTTCAATGTTATCCCCATTAAAGGGTTCCCATGGTGATTCAATGTTAACTTTATTAAGAGATTCTTATGATGTTTCAATGTTATATGTAGTGAAAAATTATTGTGATGTTTCAATGTCACTTTCTTCTTTATCTCTTAAAGATGATGATATGAGTTATATCACTTAAATCCATATACTCTGAAGTCTAATTTTCTTGGATTTCTTTTTTGTTCCTTCCCCGAAAACCAGACTTAAAAGCAAAATACATTGTTTTTTCATGGAAAATCACATTTGTTGTTATATACATATGACGAGTAGGGGGATGATAATACCTATAACCTTTGTTTATGTACAATATATTCAACCAAAATACATTGAATGACCCATAAGACGAACTTATTATTGCTTTGATGCTTATGAAGATGAACAAATGCAACACATTCAAATAATGATAGGGTAAATTAGAAACTATTGGAGTGATAGTTAAATAATGCAAAGTTTTAAAAGATGTCTTAAACTTAATAAAACTCAAAGGAGTCTGATTTATTAGATATACTATCTTAAACACAATGACATGTGTGCTTCAATCAATGAAGCACAAACAACTTCTAAAAAATGTCATTTTTTTCTTTCAGCAATCCCATTTTTTTGAGGTGTATTAGGAAAAATAGTTTGATTAATAATTGCATTAACTTCTAAATATTATTGTAGTTCAAAATTTTAATATTCTCTATCATTATTACTATGCAAAACTTGAATTTGAGCATCACATTGAATTTTTATCATTTTATAAAAAAATTTAAATAATAAACTAACCTCATTTTTTTATTTCATTAAGTATAACCAAGTTGTTATTGTACAATTATCAATAGAAGTGACAAACCAATGAGATCCACCTAAAGTTTAAGTTTAAGATGAACCCCACACACCAAAATGTATCACCATAAAAGGTTAATGACTTGTGTTTAAAATTAATAGAAATGAGGTTATATGACTTGATGAGTCATTATATTCTCATATTTTCTTCCCTTTCTGAACTTATTTTAATTAGTGTTTTGGGCTTAACTTTCTATTATTAGTGAATTTTTATTAATTGGGCTTCATTGGGCCAATAATTCAGATTTTTAATTAATTTGAATCTATTTGATCTAATTTTTGCTTATTATTATTTTCAGGACAGTTTAAAGCTATTTTGTGCCTAGAAGATTGGCTCAGATGCCATATTACAATTTAAAGCAATTTTGGGCTTGAAAAATTGGGTCAAATGTCATATTTTATTCTATACGGGTACTAATATTGATTCAGTATTTTATTTGTCATTTTTTCTACAGAGCAACAAAAATCATGCCTCTATAAGCATTATAAACTAGACACATTCAACTTTTTAGAGGATCCAAAATCATTCAATTCGAAGCTAAATTGGATTTTACATAAATTATCCAAAACAGGTCAAGCGTACCAAGCCGGCCCAATGGACATGCTTCAGTAATTAAGTCTCCTAAATTCATTAGACCTCTAAAAATAGTAGAAATGATGGCATTTTAAAGCTAACTCAAAAGGCTTTTTAAAAGAGACCAGAACTGCTTAATTTGGATAAATATTGAAAATACTGCACGTGTTTGAAGTTCACAGACCTGCACTGAAGCCAACTTATGATGTGTTTTGTGGACCAGTTGGGCCCAAACCTAGATTAAGATTAGGGTTAGGCTTATTTATATAAGCGAGATGTAGGGTTGAGAGGGAAGGACACCACGCAGCAGCCATGCAACCGCCTTTCATCTTGTTCAATTTGTATTCAAGTTTGTTTACTCTTCTGTCTTTATTTTAAATTCTTGTTTCGATTTTAATTATGTCTCTTCTTCTGCGTTTTCGATTTTCCAAGGATAGCTAAATCTTTGTATTGATTTTCTGAGAAGAATGCAAGTAGATCTTTGAGGTTTTGTTCTTCAAATTCATTTCATTTGTTCTCTTAACTCTTCATCTTCTAATCTCAGTATTGAATTATAATTTGTTTATGCTTAATAAATCGAAACTAATATCACAATTTGCTTAATTTTGTGTTAGAGATGAAATTATGTGATGTATGCAATGAATAATTGTATAAGGATAATTTGGGGTTAATCTTCGCTTAGTTGGTTAATTTCATGTTGGAATAAGGGTTAAGGAAAATTTGGGATTAATCTTCGCTTAGTTGGTTAATTTCATATTGGAATAAGAGTTAAAGCTAATTTGGGATTAATCTTCGCTTAGTTGATTAATTTTGAATTGGAATATAATTTGGAATTTATCTTCACTTAGTTGGTTAATTTTGAATTAATTTCGTAACCTAGGATAAGTGGCACTGCATTGGAATCAAGAAATCAATTGCATTCTAATCTATTTTTAATCCGCATTTTTATAATATGCTTTTGTTCTGTTTCTTCTAATATTTTAAATCTGAAAATTCCCCCTTTTTGTTGTTGTTCTAATTCGAAAAATTGACAAGCTTTGATAGAAATTTGTGGTCTTTGGGAGACGACCTAGGAAAGCTTCATAGTACTACATTTATCTATTTTAATTATTTGACTGAGTACGACATCGATCAAATTTGGCGTCGTTGCCAGGGACTTTTGTTTAAAATTAATGGAAATGAGGTTATATGACTCTTTGCAAATTTACAAACATCACATGAAAACTAGAAATATCATACATTTTAAATAAAGTAGGACTAAGCTTTTTGAATACCCAAATGAGGCATGACTAAGGCATTAATACCACAACGAGATTTCAAATTTTTTATTTTCACTCTTAAAGTTATCAATAGATGCTTGTTATGACTCATTAGATTTTTTTTTTTAACAGATTTAGGTTATATAAGTTTTGTCTCCGAACACCATAACCAATTGATTGTTTTGTTTTGATGTATTTAAGAACACAAGAGTTAGGATAAAAAATTATCACACAAGATAAATAAGTTGTTATTTGAGAAACATATAAAAGATTAAAATTTAAAGAAGGAACAATCAAGATATAATCAAAATTTAAAGTACTAGTAAAATTTAAACATCTTTCCCCAATAATTTGGGCTTTATTTTTATTTGCATTAGAAATATATATTTTATGTAGATGATTTAATTTTGGTGGCCTTGCAAGGATCAAATGTCATGATTTGTAGTTCTACTATCAATAATTTATATGTCATTAAAAGTATTAACAATCTTACTAAGATTATTCACAATTGTTTATACTTGCAAATACCTTTTCATGTTGTTTAATATTGAATACTTCATTTTTCAACTCTAACATTTGTATTTCCTTCGTAACATGTTTTTAAAAGAGTATTGATAACTTATTGAGTCTGAACAACAGACATATCTAATTTCATTCTGAATATATCAATCTTACAAAATCGACTCAGTAAAGTAAAGATTATACTAATCTATATATTATAATATTATTATGTGAGAGTTTTCAACATAAAATTGGTGTTAAACCCAAAAATTTATTGTTGATATCGTGCAGCGGAATGTTTGCGTTAAAGAAAAAAACCAAGACGGGGGTGAATTGGTTTCTTCTAAAAATTATCCCTTTAAAAAACTTTTTGCAAGATTTTACCGATTAAATGATAATATAAAAAGTAAATGGTTCGGATCAAAAGACCTTACGTCCAGTTGTTAATCACTCTAAAAGAGGATTAACTCAGCCACTAAAATAATGGTTCTCAGATAAACAGATTACAAATAGAAAAGGATTAGAAAACACCTCTCTTGAGTCACACAAGAGATGAACACCTCCTTTGAAGCCACAAAGGATGAAAACAACTTTCCTAGAGACGACACAACACTCAATCTAATGAGAATCTCACTCAATGATTCTTATCGCTTCTAGCCCATACTAGGTTTTCAAAGTCCCTTTTTCTTCCTTACTCAAAGTTCTCACAACAATCACAACTCTTAACATTTCTGAGTATGAAAAAGGTTTGTCTAAATTTTCTGAGAGCATGAGAGTCCTTTAAATAAAGTTTTAGGGTTTCTGATTTTAGGGTTTTCGAAAATTAGGTCTGAAATTCGAAATTCAAATTCATAACTAACACAGATAATCGATTATCATCAGCGATAATCGATTATCACAGAGCCAATATCAGAAAACCAAGTTTGTCTAGGATAATCGATTATCCTGAGTGATAATCGATTATTCTAGAGCCAATTTCGAATTTAGATCCATAAGTGGCATAGATAATCGATTATCATCAGTGATAATTGATTATTCCAGAGTCACTTTCAGAAAACTAAAGTTTTACCCAGGATAATTGATTATCATTAGCAATAATCGATTATTCTAGTGCAACTTTCAAAAAACTAAAGTTTTGTCCAGGATAATCGATTATCATCAGCAATAATTGATTATTACAGTGCAACTTTCAGAAAACTAAAGTTTTATCCAGGATAATCGATTATCATCAGCAATAATCGATTATTCCAGTGCGGCCTTGATAAGAATGAAACTTTTGTGGACAGACTAAGTGCTGACTATCATGGACTTTATTTTTACAGACTCAAAATGATAAAACAAAGTTATTACAAGTAATTTCAAATGAATATACGTCTTCTAATCTTGAAGTCATTTATTCTTTAATCATCATCAAAATCTTTAGTCGTCATATCCTTGCATTTTCAACAATCTCCCCCATTTTTATGATGATAAAAAATTATTTTAAAGCTTATTTGTAATAACCTATTTTTTGTCACAACTATCATAGAAAAATATTAAACATACCAGGCTTTCAAATATATTCTCCCCCTTTTTTATCATAAACAAAAAGAGAAGCAGATAAATAAAAGCAAAAACTCCCCCTCAATAAATGCTAGAAAATAAATGACTCCCCCTTAACAAATCAATTGATGAATAGATATTTATATATATATATATATATATATATATATATATAAAGAAAACATTACACAAGATGAATTGGAAAAGAACTAGTCTTATGAATACAAAAGTTTAAAATTCATCAGATTGAGAATCATCGTTAAATTGCATATCAAACTTGTGTTCTAGGGACGTTACATGAGAGTCCACCCCCTGGATGAGATTCACAATCTCATGATACCTATTTTCTTACTCTATTTTAGTTTTACTAAGTTAAGATATTTCTAGTATGCCTAAATCTCTTCTAAGTTCATAGAATCTGTCTTTGGGAAGAGGTTTAGTGAATATATCCGCTAATTGACGTTTTGTATCTATGTATTCAAGTTTACAATTTCCTTTACTAATATGATCTCTTAAGAAATGGTGCCTAATCTCAATGTGCTTAGTTCTTGAGTGCATAATAGGATTTTTAGTAAGATTAATTGCACTTGTATTATCACATTTCAAAGGAATATCACTAAGAAAGATATCGTAATCTTCTAATTGTTACTTCATCCAAAGGATTTGTGTACAACAATTTCCAGTCGCTATATATTCGGCCTCAGTTGTGGATAAAGCAACACAGACTTGTTTCTTAGAGTGTCAGGATACTAAGGAAGATCCTAATAGATGACTGGTTCCACTAGTACTTTTTTTATCAATCTTACAACCCCCATAATCAACATCGGAAAAACCTATTAAACTAGGTGTAGCACCAGAAGGATACCATAACCCAAATCCTATGGTTCCTTTAAGATATTTTAATATTCTTTTTACTGTAGTTAGATGAGATTCTTTTGGACAAGCATGAAATCTAGCACACACACATACAAATTGCATGATATCAAACCTACTTGCAGTCAAGTATAATAGAGAACCTATCATACCTCTGTACATAGATTGATGATTAATTTCCAAACTTGATTCGTCCTTATCCAAATAGCAGGATGCTCCCATTGGTATGTTAGCTTCTTTTGCAATTTCCATTCCAAATTTCTTGAGAATCTCTTTGCAGTATTTTGTTTGAGACACAAAAGTGCCATATTTTAATTGCTTAATTTGAAGTCCAAGGAAGAAAGTTAATTCCCCCATCATGGACATTTCAAATTTACCCTGCATAATGCTTGCAAAACTTTCTTAATAAACAAGGTTGAGTCAAATTTTCCTCTTGAAAAATCATTTGATAATAGAAAAGTACTCAATCTTTCATATCACTTTCCTACAACATAAGGAAACAATGATCTTAGGTCCCCATTAACTTTTGGGTCCTTGGGGTTAGATATAGTCAAAATTATTTAACTATGGGTACCCAAATTTATTTCCCTTTAGGAACACCAAAATGCTTAATCCTACATTTATTTGAAGTATGTCCCTGTTTCATATAATAAAAACATGCATTTGAGGATTTAATTTTTGAAAAAGATTTAACTTTATTTTGTGGAGGTACAGTTCCTTTCACAACCCATACATTACGGGTTCTTTGATTAGATTTAGATTTTCTTAAAAGAATATGACTATTACCTTTAGTTTTCACAAACTTTTGATTTTCATCTTTTCTAACATCAACCACATTTTTCGTGGCATTTTCTAGTAAATGCTCAAGTATGCATATGTCAAATTCATAGCTCTTACATGATGCACACTCTTTTGGTTCAAATTCTTTTTCTTCAAAAGACACCATTTTCATTTTTAAAACTTCTACTTCCTTCTCATATTTATTCAAATTCTTTTTCAAGGTTTTATGTTCTGATTTCAAATGTTAAAAGCAGTAAACAGTTCTTCATATGCATTATGTAAGGCATCAGAATCATTCTCACTTTCACTGGAAGAACAGTCAGAATCACTTACCTCACAGTCGGAAGAGAAACTGTTGTTTACCATTAAGCAAAAATTTGCTTCAACATCAGAATCACTTGACTCAGAACTAGAGTCACTTTCCTCACAAGCAATACAGACTTTCTTCTTGAAGGATTTTCTTCCTTTAAAATCATCACCTCTTTTGTTATTTGGACAATCAGCTTTTACATGACCAGTTTCTCCGCATCCATAGCATTTGAAATTTGGGGAAGATCCTTCTTTTTCTTTCCTCTTACCTTTGAATGATTGCTTCCCTTTTGCTTTCATAAACTTGGTGAACTTCTTAATCATGAGACTCAAGTTCTCATCTTCTTCATCATCAAAAACTTCTTCTTCCTTTTTCTGCTTGCTTTTTACTACGTCAGTTTCGAAGGCAATGTTTCTTTTGTTACTTTGGCCTTCCTCTTCATTCAACATTCCTAGTTCAAGCTCGTGCTCTCTCAATTTTTCAAAGAGAGTTGTCATTGTCATAGTTGCCAGATTTCGTGACTTCGTGGTGACAATCACCTTAGGTTGTCATTTCCTATCCAAAGATTTTAGTATTTTAACATTCAATTCATCAATGTCAAAATTCTTACCAAGCCCAGAGAGATGGTTCACAATGTGTGTGAAATGCTTTTGGACGTCAAAAATTGTTTCTCCTTGTTGCATTCTAAACATTTCATATTCTTGAATCAAGGAGTTATTTCTTGCTCTTTTCACATCGTCGGTTCCTTCATGAGTCACTCTTAGTATTTCCCACATCTCTTGAGCACTTTTACAAACTGATATTCTGCAAAACTCATCAAGGGTCAAAGTAGATGAAATAATGTTTCTAGCCCTAACATCATATTGAGTCTTTCTGTTTTCCTCAGCAGTCCATCTAGAAAAGGGTTTTGGTTCCTCTACTTCATTTACAATCATTTTAGGAATAAAAGGACCATTTACAACAGCTTCCCAAACACCCCTGTCAATAGACTCTAAAAATATTTGCATCCTAACTTTCCAAAAAGGATATTTTTGTCCAGTAAAAAGTGGGGGTTCTTAATAGAGGCACCGTTAGCAAAAGTTTGGTTTTGTCTGGCCATTTTCGAAAAATTTGAAAAACTATGAAAGCAAGCTCTAATACCACTTGTTGGTATCGCGCAGCGAAATGTTTGCATTAAAGAAAAAACTAAGAGAGGGATGAATTGGTTTCTTATAAAAATTATCCCTTTAAAAAACTTTTTGCAAGATTTACCGATTAAACAATAATATAAAAAGTAAATGGTTCGAATCAAAAGACGCTACGTCCAGTTGTTAATCACTCTAAAAGAGGATTAACTCAATCACTAAAATAATGGTTCTCAGATAAACAGATTACAAATAGAAAAGGATTAGAAAACACCTCTCTTGAGTCACACAAGAGATGAACACCTCCTTTGAAGCCACAAAGGATGAAGACAATTTTTCTAGAGACGGCACAACACTCAATCCACTGAGAATCCCACTCAATGATTCTTATCACTTCTAGCCCACACTAGGTTTTCAAAGCCCTTTTTTCTTCCCTACTCAAAGTTCTCACAACAATCACAACTCTTAACTTTTCTGAGTATGAAAAAGGTTTGTCTAAATTTTCTGAGAGCATGAGAGTCCTTTAAATAAAGTTTTAGGGTTTCCGATTTTAGGGTTTTCAAATATTAGGTCTGAAATTCGAAATTCAAATTCATAACTGACACATATAATCGATTATCATCAGTGATAATCGATTATCACAGAGCCAATATCAGAAAATCAAGTTTGTCTAGGATAATCGATTATCCTGAGTGATAATCAATTATTCCAGAGCCAATTTCGAATTCAGATCCATAACTGCCACAGATAATCGATTATCATCAGTGATAATCGATTATTCTAGAGCCACTTTCAGAAAACTAAAGTTTTACCCAGGATAATCGATTATCATCAGCAATAATCGATTATTCCAGTGCAACTTTCATAAAAGTAAAGTTTTATTCAGGATAATCGATTATCACCAGCATTAATCGATTATTCCAGTGCAACTTTCAGAAAACTAAAGTTTTATCTAGGATAATCGATTATCATTAGCAATAATTGATTCTTCCAGTGCAACTTTCAGAAAGCTAAAGTTTTATCCAGGATAATCGATTATCATCAGTAATAATCGATTATTCTAGTGCAACCTTGATAAGAATGAAGTTTTTGTGGACAGACTAAGTGTTGACTATTATGAACTCTATTTTTACAGACTCAAAATGATAAAACAGAGTTATTACAAGTAATTTCAAATGAATATAAGTCTTCTAATCTTGAAGTCATTTGTTTTTAAATCATCATCAAAATCTTTAGTCGTCATATCCTTGCATTTTCAACTTGTTATAATCTTATATATATTTTCATGATGATTACCATAAACAAAATGATAAAAATAAATTTTATTTTTCTTTAATTAAGTTTGACATTTTTTTTCTTCTAATTCAACCAAGGAAGCCAATAAATTTTGATTTGTTTGAATTGAAATTTACAACAACTCATATGAAAAACTTGTAAAATTACCTCCTTTAGATACCATTTTCTATCTATTTCAATTGTTTTTATAGAAAATGTTGTTTAAGTAAAAATTAACACATGTATTTTCTTTAAAGGTAAAAGAATAAAAATACTTTATCAGAGTAATTATTAAAACATCACAGAACAAATTAAATTAAAAAAAGATGACATGGGAGAATTAGATTGATCACAAGTAGAGTTAATTTAATTTTAATAAATACTATTATATAAGCATATTAAGACTTGAATTCTATATTTCAAAGCAAAATTAACAATTCAAATCCAATCAAGCACATATAGATTATTATTGATGAGGTCGTTAATTTATCTTATAAATAATAAAAATTAAGAACAAAAAAAATTATAAAATTATAATAAAATTAGAGAATAATAGAAAACCCAAATTATAAAATTATGCTATTTAAAAAGTTTAGAATTATAAAAGTACTCAATGTAAAATGATTGAATTAAAAAATATATATTTTTTAAATAGCATGATTACAAATGGGTTCCACACGTTGTATTTAAAACTAGCTTTTCACTTATTTTAGAAATAATTATAATAGAAACATTTCTCATTCTTATAATTCAATTGTTTTTAATTGAATAGTTTAAATAACAATTCATTTTAATCATTGTATTATAAAAATTATAAAAAATGCTAATAATTTTTAATTTATAAAAGTAAGTAATTTTTTATATTCAAATTAATCTAGTATTTATATAATAAGAGTGATTAATTGACCACTCATATAACTCAATAATAGTTAAAAGTATTAGCATAATAATAAATAATATTATTATACGAATGGTTGTTTATGGCAAGAGTGATTATGGGGAAACATTTGTCTTGTATAATCTCCAAACAATTGTCTTGTATAATCTCCAAGCAATAACCTACTATCCAACAAAAAATTCCAAAAAACGTGTCAACATGTGATTGGCGAAACGAGACTGCTCCTCCACTGAGAGTGAGAGAGACATTGCCATGGCACTCACCAATTGCCCCGTGAAACCTGCTGCTGCATGTCACACGAACCCAGCCCATTCACTTTCCCAAACTGACCAAACCAGCTGTATTCACAATCAACGGTCCACGATGGGTCCCCCCTCAAATACTATATATATCAACGGTCCAAAATCCTCAAATATAACCTTTCGTGTCAATTTCTGTGGATTACTCCACCCTCACCTGCACCCGCTTTTATCCACACTCTCCTCAGGTGCTGCGCCAACTGCGCTCACAACTTCAGCTCTTCCTTTCGCTTTAGGGTTCTCACTTCTCACTCTTCGCATTTTCTTCATATCCTTATTCTCGTTCACACGTAACGCTATTTCCTCAATGCTTTTCTCCACGACTCGTTGCTGGTTTCGTCGAATGTAAGGGACTTTGAGCGATGGAGGGCGCGTGGCAGAGGAACTGTGATTCACAGTTTCAGCCGTCGACGTCCGCGACGGTTTCGTCCGCACCGTCGCTGGAGCCGGTAACTTCACTCTGCTCGTATTATTTTTCGTTTGAGCTGTTTCTTCGGTGACTGTGATTACTTGTGCGTTTCGGTCGTTACAGTTTATTTGTGTTGGCTCCGTGTTAATTACGCATTTTCGTACCAATTTCCTAACAAAAAACGTGAAAGCTACTATGCATTGCTTAGAAAAAAAACGCGCGTCGAGTTGTGTTGCATGATATACCAAACACGCAGTTAATGCGATGATGAACGTACAATTCGTGAGTTTTCTTATGTATAACAGATTTTGGATAAATTGCATCGTTGTTCCAATGCGATATACTTTAGCATTGCTCAACCGTGATGACAATTTGAACTCTCCAAAATTTTGTTGTTTGCATTATTATTATTATTTTTATTATTATTATCATTATTATTATTATTATTATTATTATTATTATTATTATTATTATTATTATTATTATTATTATTATATTCACTTTTTCATACGAGCCGATGCTATGTAAAGAAATTATGTACTGTATCACGTGATTCGCATAGTGATTTTTTTTTGTCTCATGTTTATTAAGGTTTCGATTCTTTACGAAATTCCTAGTGTGGAAATGGAGTCTATACGGAAAGCGTCTATGTGTGCATATATATACACTCCTTGAATTTGTAATTGGTAATGTGGTGTATAATAGTGGTGCATTATTTATTGAAGTTTAAGTTGAGATACTACAGTAGTAGTACTAGTAGTCACTACGTTAGATGTGTAATTTTATTTTATTTTATCTTATTTTAATTTATTTTATTTTTTCATATGAACCAATGCTAGGTAAATGTATTATGTCCAGATTTGCATAGCGGAATTATTTGTCTCATGTTGATTAAGGTTTTGTGTTCGTTACGAAATTCCAATAGTGGGAATGGGATCTACTTGGAAAGCGTCTATGTTTGCTTGTATATACACTTCTTGAATTAGTGACTGGTAATGTGGTGTGGTGTACGTTAGTGATACATTATGTGCTGTCTCTTGTAACAAATTTTAGTTGAGATATCACAGTAGCTTGACCAGATGCACTAAGTGTAGTAAAATTTATCGACCAAGAACTTTCATAGGAAAGTGGTAAAGCCTCTTTTCTTTGCAAATAATGTATTTGCTCGGGCTCTGCAGGTTTTCTGGTTTTAAGTTCAAAAATAAATATTATGAGCAAGAACATAGATGTCGGGACCCCTGATGTCCTCAATTTTTTTCTTAATAATGTCTTTTCTGATGATGGAGAAGTAATATTTGCAGTCTAGTTTTGGATATTTCTGACATTGGTGATGAACTGATGAGCAGAAAGGGGGGTTTGCATTAAGTTTGAAATTTGCAGTTTTTATAACCTTTTTTTGGAGTGGATATGTTATCATTCAACTTCAGAAATTGTTATTATTAAATTGGTTTGTTTTGGGTCTCATCACTGCTCCTTTAATGCAGTACTTGTTAATTATTTACGTGGCCCGGCCTATGTTCATAATTTGTATTTCTGTGGAGGCTGCTGTTGACTAGTAGCTTCAAAATTGTTTTGAGCGAGATGGGAAAGATTTTGTAGACTTCATCTTTGGGATTAACACTTTCATCTTCTTCAACCAGAGGAGTATGAACACTTAAAGATAGTGACTTACCTATGTTGGACACTTTGAATAATTCTAGATGCATTTTACATTTTTTTTCTGCTTTTATTTTTAACTGTTTTAGCATCATAGATAAAAATACTACAAGTACAATGACTAGATATGATAAGTAGTAACATTTTATTTTTTGTGTTTAATAACTAATGCTCCCAATGCTCAATTTAAAACAGCGATTGTCTTTTGATTTAAGGCTTGTGTTTAATGTTAATTTAATTCTTCATATTTTGTGTTAAGGTTATTTAATGTCCCATTTTTAAAATTTACAATATTCCTGTATCTATGTCATTATTGCATCCTTTCACGTGTTGCATCTATGCTGTATACTCTCCAACTTTTCATGTACTCCATCATTAATAGCATTTGGCCTTTTTAGAAATTTTGTGTTTCTTTTAAGATCATTATGTTTTATTTGTACTCTTGCTATTTTTATAACTCTGTTTATCTTGCTTTTATACAGAAGGATATGAATGCAAGTTGTCTTTATCCACAAGTTGCTCTTGGTTTAAGATCAAAATTTGATGGATGGAAGCAAGGCCCTCTTTACCCAAGCTTTCCCCTCTCAACCACCCATGGATCAGGCCAAGCAGATCCTGGAAATTCATTTCCGACTCTACTTTATGGTCCTCCGTCCTTGTTTCAGTATGATTCTCAGAATTTGTCTGAACGCAAGCTTTGCATATCATCTGGTGATTCTACTGTTGCAATTGGGAATTCTATTTTTGGTTCTATAGAAGGTGGAACCTTCCGAACATCCAGTGTTGGGTTGATAACTGAAAGTTTGATTAACAGGAACCTGCAAAGTTGGGTGAACAATTTTCCTGAGATTTCTTCCAGGGCAATGGTTGGTTTGAATCATAGTAGTAATTCTGTCTTCAACAATATTCAGAGCAGCAATATTGCTACTCAGCACACAGTTCCTGGCGGAGAGAAAGCGAGGGAATCTTTTTCTTTTCCAGGTCAGTGGCGAGGTACAGGCCCTGCATCTAGTCTAAATGTTCGCTGCTCAAATATTCAGACTACAAGAAATATTGTTTTAGAACGGTGCTCATCTAATTATGCAACTCCTTTTATTAGTGGGTGTCCTCGTGTGTTCTGCATGGGTAAAAGTGAGTGCTAGAAACATATCATGTCCTATTGAATAAAGATTTATCCTTGGTACTTGTATAGATAACTCACATTTATATTGTCAATTTATAGGTGGCCATCTCCTTCTTAGTCATACAGGGCTTCTTGGTGTTGTTTGCTCATGCCATTGTTGCCACATGTCTGTTCTTAAGTTTTGTGAGGTAAATCCTATCAACTTATTCTACTCTATAGAAAGATTAATCACACCCTTCTTGAACAGTTAATTTCACATTTTCTGCACCACTAATGCTTAATGATTTGTCTGGTCTGATGTTGCAGCATTCAGGGTTACAAGGTGTAGACCCAGGGGATGCTGTTTGTATGGAGAGTGGGGAGACCATTTCACGATGGCGAAAGCTTTACTTCTTGAAGTTTGGGGTAAGATGTAGCTTTCATGCAATTTATTTGATGTTTCTTGATATATGATGTATGTGCTTGTGTCTTAAATGAGTGTTCCTACTTTATCTTTTTCTTATTATTCCATTGGGATTTTATCAAGGAGCTGTTATCTTTGGTGTTGTCATTTTATTCCCCTCCCTTTGCCCATGTAACGACTATGAAATCAGAGATGGAAGACAATTTTTTAATCAAAGAAGCTTGTATCCCCCGCCTCCCCCAGCTTTTTTAAAGGGTTTCAAATGTCTTCTGATGAATGTGCTGAATGTTGGTGCTTTCCTTTATGTTTTTCCACTGAGCATGGAATCATGAATTTCTTTTGTATTCTTCAAGATTTGGAGGTTGCCATATGTTCTGGTCCCTAAAATTTTAGTCAGTGCTTGCATTTTTCTCCTTTCTATTGGAAAGTTTCTACTGCACAACAACTAATTTTTATTGTTATGTATTGGGTTGGAAGGAACAGAGACGTGGGAAGGTTTTCCTAGTCTTAATTGTGTAAAAATTTGAAGGGAAAGGAAAGGGTCATAACGGAGCTAAATTTCTCGCTTCCTATTTTTGTCTTCCCTCCAATATTGGGAGCACTTTAAGAGTTAGGAAAGTGATTAATATTGTTTGACTGTTCAAATTAACTTGCCTTCATAACACTGGTTACCTTGTGCACATTGTCTAACATTGAAAGACAAGGAAGCAAACAACTAAGCCAAAAATTTCTCCTTTGGTACAAACTATTAAATCTTGCATTCAACTTACTGATGGATATCATGAATGGAAAAGAAAATTAAGTATTAAGGACATCTTTAATTAAATATTAATTTGAAATTTTAAAAGAATGGTTGTAAACATTAATTTATCAAAATACCATTTTATAAAACATGAAATAAAGTTTAAATATATAAAATATATTTTTAAAATTCCCAAAAGATTTACATTCATACCACCAAACCATGAACTCCATTTCTGATTCAGTGAGTCAGTTCGCATGGGGATAGAATAGCAACTACAAAGTAACAACAATAACTTTAGATACTGGACTTCAGACTACCGGACAACCCAAACAAATATGCTAAACTTATTTGTTTGTCCATTGTAGTCATAGATATATTCATTCTTGTTCATTATTCATTCATAAGGGCACTGTAGTATTGTCTTAGACAGTGACATTTATTTATCTGAACTCTGTCTAGCTTATAAGAAGAGAACCACAATTTAAACTTTATGTGTGTGTAAATTTGATAAACTGTGCATTCATTGTACCTTGTCTTTTGTTGTTGGCATTGAGAATTGAATTTCTTATTTGCATGTGTTTGAAGCAACGAGAACACTGGGTGGTGATACTTTTATGATGCTTTAGATTAGGTCTCTGGGAAATGAGAATGAATGGGACTGGCCAGAAGTATTATCAACAACAGGCAGTCCGATGAAACCCAATGCATCTGCATTTGATATGTCCAAGACTAATTTGTCTCATATGTTGAGTTCGTCTGCAGTCAAGTCAAGGTCTGAAAAGTCTTCTGACTATGCCATGTTTCCAAATAATTCTCATATGGACCACAATTTGTTTATTGGTGAGTTGTCCAGAAAACAACCAACGATAATCAAAGATGGTGGCCACATTCCACTCAAAGGTTTTACTGGTATTTTACAAAGCAGCTTTTATGATCAGTTGAAAAACCAGTTAATGGAATCTAATCTGGCTATGTATACAACTGCACCAAATTTTGTTGGAACTCAACCGGATGATGGTTGTCACCCTATACCTGCCTTTTTTTATTCTCTGAGAACGAGAGGGAATTTGTCAACTGCCCACTCTCCTTTGCAAACTCCAACGAGCCTTTTGAAAGACCATGATTGCATCAAAAAGAAGAGTGCAAATGATGGTCTTGTTGGCAGAGATGCAGCTTCTTCCAATGTTGATCTTAGGCTTGGTCAACCACCTCAGCCAGGAAATCCACTTCCTTCATTTATAGAACCACTGCTGTTTAATGCCGATCCCAGTCCACCAAAATTGCAACCTCAGAAGCATATGAGTAACAGTGCGTTGAATCAATGTTTTGTCGTAGCTGATTGTTTGAGTGTTTTATTATCTATTATTTATTCAGTGTATTCTCCTTTTCTTTCATTTTGAAGAAACGTCTTAACAACGTACTTTGTACATTAGATGCAGACTTCAGCAAGGAGGAGGAATTACAGAATAATTTTTAAAATGGTTGAAGAATTGCCTCAGCTTAAACCCAAGAACTATATGTCAGCTGTGAGTAAGGCTTCTGCTAAAGCCAGAGCAGAAGCTGATAATGTGGCCGAAGGTTTATTAGTTTCACCATTTGCACAAATTGATACACCAGGAGTAAAGACACAAGCTAGTGAAAATTTATGGAATGATTACAGCCCTATCATTCATAAGAAATTTTATTCTGATTATGGTCACACGGGACGACAGTCAAATAAATCTGTTGTAGGGACCAATAAATATTTGGACAGTAATAAAGGGGTGAGCTTCGCCAAAGATTCTGGTGCCAAAATAAATTCTGGATTTGGAATTAGTCAGTTAATGGAATATCCAAGCTCCATCATGAGAGCTGGTGGTGGTTATGATAGTTGTATTTCAATTGTCAATGAAAAGATGTATGAATCAAATTATGAATCTAGCTTGCCATCAGAATCATCTGTGGGTGCAAATATTTTGCGTGGTTCAAACAATATGTCTTGGACTAGAAAATCAAATGAATGCACATACATCCATTCCAATTAAAGGAATTTTGAAAGGCCTTCCCCATCATGTTTCACTTTCGGTGTCAAATCAGACTCCGACTTTGCCACAGCAGCAGGCCATTAATATGGATGCTTATTTACTTGAAAACATGAGGTTACTTTCAATGACTCAGATACCAGAGTTATCTACACAACATCATGTATTGTATTTTAATATGAATCAGAAGCAAGGGGGATCCAACAGTATTTCACACGTTCAGCATTACACGAATGAGGCTTCAACATCTAAACAGGGAACTTGTGCAACATTGAAATTGCCTTTAAATAGAGGGATTTGTGGGAATCATGAGAATACTATTGGTTTAGAGAAATTGGCTTCCTTCACAGGCAAGCACAATGCATTTTTTTATTCTCCTATAACTTTTTACAGTGTTTTTAGATTGCCTTCCATGGATTGTAAAATTTTAATATTAGTTTAATTTTTTACCATACGCATTCAATTGTAATTGTCCTTACAGGTAGGAATGGATATTGTCATTTGTGTGGCCTGTCACCAACACCTTTACATGGTAAAGTAAAGGAATCACAATGTAAACATTCTTATGATCTTCAAAATAAAGAGACTTCTTTAAGGTAATTGCAGACATATATCATGTTAAATGTCGTAAGGATATATGTATTGCATCTTGCTGGAAAATTATCTTTTGTTTTTTCAATTTTAAAATCAGCTAGTATATTCAGTTTGCAGCCTATTCTAATTGAATCATAAAGAGTATTTTCCCCCTAATTTAATAATCAGTTTTAGGGCTAAGGTTATTGTTGTTTTATTTAGCTCTAGAAGGGTGTGGTAGAAGATACTAAGGGTGCATTTGGGAGAAGAATTTATATGTTTGGGGTTTTGAAATAGGTTATGTTTCTGTTGGAATAGATTAGAAAATATATGTAATCATTATACCTAAGGTAGGAGGTTGAGTGTTAGATAATCTCTGCACCTAGTTCTGAGGAGTAATCTAGGACTGTGCATGTAATGTAATCTCCCTATTGTATCAGTTTTTATCTATATAAATAGAGAACTATGAGAGGGGTTCTTCAAGCCCTCTAAAAACACTTTTTCTCTATTTTTGAATATCAAGTTGGTATCAGAGCAGGTCGATCCCGCTCTGCCTGTTTCTGTAGTCTCCGGCACTGTTTTTGCCGTCGACCACCGTCTCCCGTCGGCCACCGTCCTGCTCGTCCAGTTTTCGCCGGCGACCACCGGATCTGAATCGTCTCGTCATGCGACATCCAACCCCGCCGGTCCCGGAAGCTCGTTCTCCGCCACGCGCCGCCTCTTTCTCCGCTGCATCTGGCGCGTGTCATCCACGCACCGCCTCCTTCGTGTCAGAAAGTCGCCGCACTGCCTCTGTTAGGGTCGTCGGAGCTTCCTCTCCCTGTTTTGGCCCTCAAATTTCGAAATGGCTGCAATTTCATTTTCTGGAAGCCCCTCCATTACTTCCGAAAAACTAAACAGACAAAATTATCTATCTTGGTCTGCTACCGTCGAAATGTGGTTTCTCAGTCAAGGGCATCATGACCACCTTGAAAAAGACGGAAGCCATGTGCTGGAAGAAAAAGCTGAACAGTGGAAACAAGCAGATTTTCAGCTATGTGCTCTATTGTGGCAATTAGTGGAACCAAGACTTTTGATGTCGCTTAGAGCCTTCAAAACTTGTCACTCCTTTTGGAAGAAAGCTCAAACCATTTATGCCAATGATATCCAACGTCTCTACGATTTCGCAAATAAGCTGGCATCTCTAAAAATGACAAATCATGATATGGTGTCCTTTATCAATGACGCCCAGTCGGTTGTGGAAGAACTAAAGATGTTCTTGAAAGTCGATTCCTTGGATGAAATGAAGAAGAAGCTTGACAAGTGTTACATGGTGATGATCCTTCGCGCAATACATCCTGACTTTAACCATATCAGAAATCAACTTCTGACCACTTATGAAGTTCCTTCCATGGATACCCTTATCACACGTCTGATTCGTGTACGAATGTCTGAGACTCCGAAAGCTCTGGCTCTAGTAGAACCATCTGCCATGGTTGCCACACGAGGAAGAGGAGGACGTGGCACCAGAGGAGGAGGACGTGGAGGTCGAGGACGTCCCCAATGCACCTACTGTAAGAGGATGGGTCATACACAGGAGAATTGCTACTCCTTGCATGGTTTTCCTCCCAAAACCGCCAATGTCTCGAAGGCTGAAACCATCAACTCCAAGTTCACTGAGGACGAATACCAAGAGTATCTATGGTTGAAGTCTAATAGCTTGGCACAGACCTCTCAAATTGCCAGCACATCAACTGCTTGCATTTCTCAATCTGTGGAAGGTCAAAATTCATGGGTAATTGACTCTGGTGCTTCTAATCATATATCTGGTAATACCTCCTTGTTCTCAACCATTTCCTTTCAAGAAAAACAACATTTCATAACCCTTGCAAATGGCTCTAAAGCTTCCTCAAAGGGAGTGGGTCAAGTTTCCTTATCTCCCTCCATAAGCCTAAAATCTGTCTTTTTTATTCCTAATTGTCCTTTCAATTTAATTTCCTTAAGTCAATTAACCAAAACCTTAAATTGTTCAATAACCTTTGATAACAAATCTTTTGTTATACAGGAGCATGGTTCGGGGAGACAGATTGGAGAAGGATATGAAGCTGGAGGATTATACCTTTTTGGCCCTCGTCCACGTGTCCTGTGTTGCTACTCCGAGCCCTAAAATGTTACATGATCGGCTTGGCCATCCTCATTTGTCAAAATTAAAAAGAATGTGTCCTGAACTTAGTGGTCTCCAAACCTTAGAATGTGAGTCATGTCAACTAGGGAAACATGTTAGATCTACCTTTCTTAAAAGGTCTCAATCAAAGTGTACTTCCAGTTTCTCTATTATCCATTCTGATATTTGGGGACCCAATCGCATCTCATCTTTTGGTTTTCGGTATTTTGTTACATTCATTGATGAATATTCACGATGTACTTGGGTTTATCTTATGAAAGATCGCTTTGAATTGTTACCCATCTTTACATCCTTTTTGAATGAAATCAAGAATCAATTCAGTCAAGTAATCAAAATTTTAAGAAGTGACAATGCTAAAGAGTACTTCTCAGCCACCTTTTCTGCTATTTTGAGTTCACATGGAATATTGCATCAGTCCACCTGTCCTCATACACCACAGCAAAATGGTATAGCAAAAAGAAAAAATAGACATTTGGTTGAAACTGCACGTACTATTTTGCTGGGTGCTCATATTCCTGTCCATCACTGGGGGGATGCCATCTTAACTGCATGTTTTCTTATTAACAGGATGCCATCTTCCTCTCTCAGTAATAAGATCCTTTTCTCCATTCTATTTCCAAATAATCCTCTCTTTCACACCTCTCCTCGAGTTTTTGGTTGTGTATGTTTTGTTCATGATATGTCTCTAGGGTTAGACAAGCTTTCTGCTCGTGCTATCAAATGTGTCTTCTTGGGCTATTCCCGCCTTCAAAAAGGATATCGGTGTTACTCTCCTGAAACCAAGAAGTACTACATGTCTGCCAATGTTACATTTTTTGAACAGACTCCTTACTTTTCTCCTTTTGTTCAAGATGTTCATGTCATACAGCAGGTTCTTCCCATTCCAATAGTTGAGTCTAATATTTACAATGTCTCTATCGATCTCAGTAGTGATCCAAGTCTTCTTGAACCATCCTCCCCTCAAATTGATGTTGTCAATCATAGGACCCCGATGGCTAGTCCTGTTCTCCAAGACGAGGGTGAATCCCCCACTTTAGATTCTTCTCCAACATCGCTTCCTACCATGACTCCTGGTGGAGGTGATTTAGGATGGCACATTGCTCTCAGAAAAGGTACTTATTCCACTCGAAACCCACATCCTATTTATAATTTTCTTAGCTATCACAGGTTGTCGCCTTCCTATTGTTCCCTTTTATCCTCAATATCTTCTATTGCTATTCCAAGAAATGTGGAAGAAGCACTTGATCACCCTGGATGGTGCCAAGCCATGATTGCAGAAATGCAGGCTCTTGACCATAATGCTACTTGGGAGCTCGTGCCCCTTCCATCGGGCAAAAAGGCAGTTGGTTGCCGCTGGGTATATGTTGTTAAAATCGGCCCTGATGGTGCAGTTGATCGGCTCAAGGCTCGGTTAGTTGCAAAAGGGTACACAGGTTTATGGCCTTGATTATTGTGACATTTTCTCTCCTGTGGCCAAGATGACCACTATTCGTCTGTTCTTCGCAATGGCTGCCATTCGTCACTGGCCACTTCATCAATTAGATATCAAAAATGCCTTCCTACATGGTGATCTTGAGGACGAAATTTACATGGAGCAACCTCCTAGGTTTGTTGCTCAGGGGGAGTCTGAACTAGTATGTAAATTGCATCTTTCTCTATATGGTCTCAAGCAATCATCACGTGCTTGGTTTGGAAAATTTAGCTCCATTGTTCAAAAATTTGGGCTAAGACGCAGTGAAGCAGATTACTCAGTCTTTTATTGTTATACATCTCTGGGTAAATGTGTTTACTTAATAGTATATGTTGATGATATAGCCATTACAGGAAATGATACTGTTGGAATATCTCAATTGAAGGAGTACTTGTGTAGACATTTTCAAACCAAGGATTTGGGAAGCCTAAAATACTTCTTGGGCATTGAAGTAGCTCAATCAAAAGATGGAATTGTAATCTCTCCGAGAAAATATGCTCTTGATATATTACAGGAAATAGGTATGATTGATTGTAAACCTGTAGAGAGTCCTATGGACCCAAATAAGAAATTAACAACAGAAGAAGGTGAAGTATTCTCTGATCCAGAGAGATATAGGAGGCTGGTCGGAAAACTGATTTATCTCACTATTACAAGGCTTGATCTATCTTTTGCTATTGGAGTGGTTAGTCAGTTCATGCAGGCTCCATGTGCTGGTCATTGGAATGTTATCATTCGCATTCTAAGGTACCTTAAAAAGGTTCCCGAACAAGGATTGTTATATGAAGATAAAGGAAATATTCAAGTCACTGGGTACTATGATGCAGATTGGGCAGGTTCACCTGTTGATAGACGGTCTACCACTGGATATTGTGTCTTCCTTGGAGGAAACATTATTTCATGGAAAAGTAAGAAACATAATGTAGTGGCTCGATCGACAGTTGAAGCCGAATATCGGGCAATGGCGTCACTAACTTGTGAACTTATATGGGTGAAGCAGTTCATTCAAGAGCTTAACTTCTGTGATATCCAAACTATGAAGATGTATTGTGATAATCAAGTTGCTCCCTACATTGCATCAAATCCCGTATTTCACGAGAACTAAACATATAGAAATTGATTATCACTTTGTTCGTGAAAAGTTGTTGACAAAAGAAATATGTACCGAGTTTGTTGGATCAAATGACCAACTCGCATGTGTTTACCAAGTCCTTAAGGGGACCTCGGATTGAGTTCATTTGTTCCAAGCATGGTACATACAACTTGTATGCTCCAGCTTGAGGGGGAATGTTGGAATAGATTAGAAAATATATGTAATCATTATACCTAAGGTAGGAGGTTGAGTGTTAGATAATCTCTGCACCTAGTTCTGAGGAGTAATCTAGGACTGTGCATTTAATGTAATATCCTTATTGTATCAGTTTTTATCTATATAAATAGAGAACTATGAGAGGGGTTCTTCAAGCCCTCTAAAAACACTTTTTCTCTGTTTTTGAATATCAAGTGTTTCCTATAAGTAAAACTTCATGGTGAAGCTTGTGAAAATAAATTTGGTTTTTTGGTTATTTTAATTGTCAAAGTTAGGAAATAAGCTATGGTGCGGTAAATACTAATTAAGCAGGTGCTTAATTAATTTGTTTACTTAAATGTGTTAGGCTGAATGTGTTGGGGTCTTAGTATGCTAGTTTGGACCTAAATCAAACCACAACACCAACTTATGAGGCAAGCCAGTGCCCTTCACTTATATACATTCTTCATTACCCAGTTCTATTGGATTTGTGCTTTGATAAAATTGTAGGTCACCCTTTAGTAGTGGATGTAGGATAGAGTCTGAAATCATCCTAGAATGAGTTTTTGTCTAACTCAGTCTTACAAAACTAACTTAAGTGTTGTGCTCTACTTATATTCCCTTTTTAGGTTCTATTTCTAGGCAATGGGAAACTTTTGAGGTTTTTCCAATGTTGAAGTGATCAGTCCGAAATCTGTCCTGTCATGATCAGTGATGTCATTAAACCTAAACCTCTTACTACAAGCAAATAATTTTGACCTATTGAGGTAAATATTTAAATTTTGGGGATGGGGTAATTAATTTAATGACTTTGCTAGAATGACAACAATGAAGTGTTGCATGGTGATCTGAATTTTCAAGGGGGGAAACATCAGCCATTGGCTTAATCTAGGTAGTATTAAGGAAAGCATGGGTGCAAAATCATTACTGCTTTTAGGCCTAGCTTACTTGGTTATGTGCCAAATTGTATTGATATTTCGATGTGCTTGATTTGTTTTGTGGTAAACAAATAGACTGACAAAGTTAAAGCAACTATGCGACTATGTAGTTACTTGTGGCATGGGATCATGCGTTTTGAGGAGCAAGATCAGTACATGATAATGTAAATATCACTGTTATATTTTTTGTTTGAATATTCTGTCTCCATTATCGACAGTCAAGGATATAGTGTCTTTATTACATTTGGTACTCTTTTTTAATCTTCATTAAATGATGTTTTTTTCACCTATCATCAAAATAGCTTTTAGTGTGCTTTAGTGGCATGGTAGTGCATCTTGCAGACTGAACACAACTGAAGTGCATTGCATTTGTTTTTCTGAATCACAGATTGAAAACAAGTCATGGTCATTGTGATTAAGAGACCATTAAGTTATTTTCTTTTCCCCCTTTCTTCATCAACCCCTCAAAGTTTTAAAGTGATTTTGAAATTTTATGTTTGACCACATTGGACTGAAAGCAGGGTTCAAAATCCTCCCGTATTCAAAGCATGACTAACTTGGTTGCTTCTCTGATGAAATATGAATATTCACATCTAGAGGGGACAATTTCTGGAGATACATTTGTTTCTATAGATAGGGTTCAGAAACCCTATCTGTGGATTGTAGTTTATCCATTTTTTTTACAATTACATTCTTTCTGAAAATTCTAACAAATTATATTATGGCTTGTCCCACATCGCCTACCTCATGTCATTTGGTATGGTTTAAATACATGTTAGGATACTCCACATATTGCCAATTGGTTTTATGTTGAAACCTTAACATGGTATCAGAGCCAAAGCCTAATATCTTTCCGGTTATTGTCATGGGCCAAAAGTTGTCCTTTAGTTGGGTCAAAAGTACCCTTTGCCTGGTCCGTCGGGTTTCGTTGGAGGGGCTGTGTTGAAAGTTCCACATCGTCTACCTCATGTCATTTGATATAGTTTAAATACATGTTAGGTTACTCCACATATTGCCAATTGGTTTTATGTTGGAACCTTAACAATGGCCCCCTTCACATGGGGTGAGCCTTCTCCTTACTCCGGACAATTCAAATGTTGCGTACCTGAAGGTTTACCTGTTATTCTGTGCAACTTCTTGCATTATTCTATTTGTTTTTTGTTTTCTTTTAATGTAAAACACACCCTCTCCATCCTGTTTTGTCCTTTTTTTGCTGCTGATTATTTATTCCATCTGCGTTTTGGTTTATATATTGCATCTTCTCAGTCACAATAAGGTAAACAGCACAGCATCAGACTCTTTGTTTTATTGACTTGTTAATTATCCCTTAGATTGGTGGTGATCGAGTCTTGAGATTATGACTATTGATTATCAGTTATGATGTGTACTATTCTTATGTATAGAAGCCATCCAATAATTTGCTACCCTGGTATATTACTTAAGGCTTTGGGGATAAGCCAGTCTGCATGATTACTCAGTACTGTACCAGTTATTTGTTGACACTTCTGGAAGAAACTGCAACTTTTTTTTTTTTTTGTGATTTGTTCACTAGCAATTTTGACGACAGGATTGTACAAACTGATTTTCAAATGTCTCTATAGAAAGTTGACTACATAAGTTTGGCATCTTAAATGTGAGTGAACATAGAATTATAATCATCCATTGTCAGAAGAGTGAATGAATGGAGCTTGGAAAAACTGTTGAAAAAAAAAATTGCCTCCTGTTGGAATCATCCATTCATTCACTCTTCTAACAATGGATGATTTCACCATTGCTTGAAGAGTTGAAAAAACACCTAAAACAACTGTTGAAAAAAAAATGCCTTTCTGGTTTATGCATTTCTATTGGGTATTTGATTGATAAGCATTATTGTTTTTCTTAATTCCATCTTATCAAATCAGAACACTGGGTTCCGTTTACCAATGTCTGCAAATTTTTCTGTCCATTGGGAGTCACACACCTCTAACTATTTTTGTTACATTTTCTCTCCCCCAATTTTTGTGTTGCAGCCTCGGTATAACCAAAGACAATATCAGATCAAGTGCATATGGAAAATGCTCTGAGCAACCATCAAATACATGTATGGAAGGCAATTACCCTTGTGCTGCTCGGGTAAACTGTTGCAGAAGCAACTTTTTCTCAGGAACTGAACCCCTTTGTTATAACTTAAGGAAACAACTTGTTGATGCCAGTGGTGAAACTTCTCCGAAGATGCCTTCAGATTTGACTAGAAACCTGATTATTTCAAATGACAGAAATATCCACTTTGAGCAAGGTGGGAAGTTACATGACCAAGGCTCAACCAAAATTGGTTTTCATACACCTCAATGGAGAGATGTGCCCAGCAATGTCAGGAAAGCAGTTTGTGATGCAACATCTTTTAATCAAACAACTACTGGTTTGGATTGGGAAGGACAAGAGGGTTTTCAACCTGGAAACATTTCCATGAAACGCTCCAAAAGAATGATTTATATGGGAGATGTGTCAAAAGAACAAGAAAATTCTAATGTTTCTTCTGGATGCTCTGCTCCTGTGGTTAATCAGGCATCTTTGGTGGTCAACAAAATTGATTACTGTGCCAAGGATGCTGTAGACACTGGCCTTGTAAACAACCTTGTAGTTGATGAAGGGTCAGGTATTGATCAAGGCTCCTTGTCGGATTTGGTTGTAAGTGAAAGAACTGATGAGTTTCTGGGCTCGACCACTGGAAGTGACTTGAAAAATGGTTGTTCCAAAGTCTTAAATGATGAATCATGTTGCAATCTCCTTGATGATCTTAAACTGTTAGATTCCTTGATATGGAAGAAAGAAATGAATCAAAATCATTTTGTGCTTTCTGCTGCTAATTGTGTGAGAAATCAAATAGTATTTTAGGAAAGAATAAATAAGGAAATTTGTATATTTCCTTGTAATCTGTACAGATTTGAATAATTAGGAACAATCCCATAAATCAAGGGATCCTAGCATAAAATAGAGTTATTATATTTCCTAAAATAGTTTAGGTCTCTTGTATATATCTTATATCATCTCTTTGTATTGATATAATAAAAATCATATTTCGGTTAATCTATTTCTCGGATGGTATCGAGCTTCCGATCTAGGAAGCTCGTCTGCGCTCGATAAACCCTAAGACGGCGACTGCATTGCTGCTGCATATTTTGTAACCCTAAGACGGCGACTGCATTGCTGCTGCATTTTTCTTAACCCTAAGACGGCTGACCTACATTGCTGCTTGCATTTTTCTTAATCCTAAGACGACAGCCTACATTCTGCTCGCATTTTTCATAATCCTAAGACGACGACTTGCATTGTTGTTGCATCGCACCTTTTTGCTATAATGTCAAGGGAAGAGGAGATAGAAAGGGTGAAAACCATTCTTAGTAAGCTGGAAAAACCTACGAGGTAAGTTTCCACCTTCTTTTGGATTAAATGTCTCGAGATACGCCTTTTAACCATTATTGGATATTGGACTCTGGAGCCACGAGATCACATGACACCATTAGCCAAACACTTCTCCACATATTCCCCATGTCCCAGCAACAAGAAAATTGCCACAGCGAGATGGAACCCTTATAACTGCAGCTGGTCAAGGAAATATCCAAATCAATCCTTTAATAACCTTAAAAGACGTTCTCCATGTCCCAAAGTTGTCCACGAACCTAGTGTCTATACAAAAACTTATAAAGGATTTGTCATGTAAAGTTGTTTTTTCCAACGATCATTGTGTATTTCGGGATAAGGATTCGGGGAGGATGATTGGACATGCTAGAGAATGGAATGGCCTTTATTATCTCGTAGATCCAAGTCTGCCCAGCAAGAACAGAATCTCTCACTCCTTCATATCTAAATCCTTGATGACCAATAGAGAAAAAATCATGCTTTATCATTGTCGGTTGGGACATCCTTCTTTTGGAGTGATCAAAATTATATTTCCCTCTTTGTTTACTAAGTTAAATGTTGAGAGTCTTCATTGTGAGGTGTGTGAACTTACTAAGCACAAACATGTATCTTTTCCAATAAGAAATAGAATTATCAATTTCTCTTTTTATCTTGTTCATACTAATGTATGGGGACCTTCTAATATTCCAAATGTGTCTGGTGCTCGGTGGTTTGTCACCTTTATAGATGACTCTACAAGGGTCACTTGTGTTTTCCTACTTAAACAAAAATCAGAAGTCAATTCTGTCTTCCTAAACTTTCACTCCATGATAAAAAATCAGTTTGGTGTTAATATTAAGAGGCTTAGGTCAGATAATGCCAAAGATTACTTCAATCATGTCCTTAGTTCTTTTAGTAAAAAAGAAGGTATAATTCATGAGTCCTCTTGTGTCAAAACACCACAGCATAATGGGGTCGCAGAGAGGAAAAATGGACATCTATTAAATCGAGACTCGGGCATTGTTGTTCCAAAAAGTATCCCAAAAAATTTCTGGGGAAGTCTGTCCTTATAGCAACATACCTTATCAATAGACTACCCTCTAGAGTCTTAGGATCAAAAAACCCTATGGAAGTTTTGTCGTCTTTCTATCCAAACTTGTCTACTACAAATAATCTTAAACCAAGAGTTTTTGGGTGCATCTCATATGTCCATATTCATAGTACAGACAGGGGAAAACTTGATCCTAGAGCCTTAAAGTGTGTCTTTGTTGGTTACTCACCCACTCAAAAAGGGTATAAATGCTACCACCCCCCATCCAAAAAATTCTTTGTGTCTAGGGATGTTATCTTCAATGAACAAGAGGGCTATTTCCATCAACCTTATCTTCAAGGGGAGAGTTTCAGGGAAGATAAGGAAAGTAGTGATTCTGGTTTTCCCATTCTTCCAGACTTGACATTTGAACCTAAACGAAATCATATTGAAAGTAGTAATTCTGGTTTTCCCATTCTTCCAGACTTGATATTTGAACCTAAACAAGATCAAATTGAAGTTGTAACAAATGAAACAAGTCAAGGAATTGGTCAAGCAAAGGAAGTTGGTCAAGAAAGTGAAATTAATTGTGAAGCCGATCAAGAAGATGTTGAAACTGGAAAATTTGGTAAGAAGCTGGTGTACTCAAGGAAGACTAAGGTCATTCCAGGATCAAGCCATGTTCAAGAATCCAACTCGACTCCACAAAAAGAGGTAACAATTTTTTCTCCAGCTGTGTAGGTTAAAATTGAAACCCAAAATGATCCTGACCTCCCAATTGCCATTAGAAAAGGAACAAGAAAATGCACCAAACAGCCACTCTACCCTCTCTCAAATTACCTGTCCTTTAAAAATTTCTCTCCTACCCATAAAACCTTCCTAGTAAACCTAAACACTCGTACTTCTACCTAATACCCTATTCGAGGCATTGTCTGACAGAAAATGGAGGCAAGCCATGGATGAAGAGATGGAGGCATTGGAGAAGAACAACACTTGGGAGTTAGTCACCTTACCAATAGGAAAGAGGCCGAGTTGGATGCAAATGGGTCTATACAGATGAAATACAAGGTCGATGGATCAATTGAGAGATATAAGGCAAGACTAGTTGCCAAAGGGTTCACCCAAACCTATGGAGTTGATTATTTGGAGACCTTTGCTCCGGTTGCCAAAATGAACACAGGTTAGGGTGATATTGTCCCTTGCTGCCAATTATGGTTGGAACTTGGAACAATTTGATGTTAAGAATGCTTTCCTACATGGAGACCTTGAAGAAGAAATCTATATGGAGATACCTCCGGGATATGGTAAAGATGTTGCTGCCAACACTGTTTGCAAGTTGAAAAAGGCATTATATGGGTTAAAACAGTCCCCCCGTGCATGGTTTGGCAGGTTTACTAAAGTTATGACAGGTCTGGGTTACAAACAAAGCCAAGGGGACCATACTTTGTTTTTTAAACATTCCAAGTCAGGGGGAGTAACAATATTATTGGTGTATGTGGATGACATAATATTAACTGGAGATAATAAAGAAGAGCAACAATTATTGAGTCAATGCTTAGGCAAGGAATTTGAGATCAAGACTTTGGGAAAACTAAAATATTTTTTGGGAATTGAAGTTGCCCACTCTGAGAAAGGGATATTTATATCTCAGTAGAAATACATCATCGATTTGCTCAAGGAAGCTGGCAAGGCAGCTTGCAAACCTGCTAGTACCCCATTAGAACCAAACCTAAAGCTTGGAAATGCGAGAAGAAGATGTTGCTGTTGAAAAAGATATGTACCAAAGATTAGTGGGCAGACTTATATATTTGTCACATACCAGGCCAGATATTGCCTATGCAGTGAGTTTAATTAGCCAATTTATGCATAGCCCAAAGGAGACCCATTTACAAGCTGCCCACAGAATTTTACAGTACCTTAAAGGAACTCCAGGAAGAGGGATTCTATTCAAAAGGAATGGTAATGTGAAGCTTGAAGCCTATACTGATGCTGATTATGTAGGGTCAATTGTGGATAGGAGGTCAACTACAGGATATTGCACCTTTCTTGGAGGAAATCTTGTGACTTGGAGAAGCAAAAAGCAGGGTGTAGTGGCTCGGTCCAGTGCTGAAGCAGAATTCCGAGCCATGGCACAAGGTATATGTGAGTTGCTATGGCTTAAAATCATCTTAGAAGACTTGAGGATAAAGTGGGAAGAATCTATGAAGCTCTATTGTGATAATAAGTCAGCAATCAGTATAGCCCACAACCCAGTGCAGCTAGAACAAAGCATATTGAAGTAGACAGACACTTCATCAAAGAAAAGCTTGATAGTGACTTGATATGCACTCCATATGTGTCCTCTCAAGACCAAATTGCAGACATTATTACCAAGGGACTGAGCTGCCATAATTTTGAGAAGATTGTATCCAAGCTGGGAATGGAAAACATCTATTCACCAGCTTGAGGGGGAGTGTGAGAAATCAAATAGTATTTTAGGAAAGAATAAATAAGGAAATTTGTATATTTCCTTGTAATCTGTACAGATTTGAATAATTAGGAACAATCCCATAAATCAAGGGATCCTAGCATAAAATAGAGTTATTATATTTCCTAAAATAGTTTAGGTCTCTTGTATATATCTTATATCATCTCTTTGTATTGATATAATAAAAATCATATTTCAGTTAATCTATTTCTCAGAAATTGTAAAACCAATCAATCTCAAAAAGTCAAGAGGGGCGTCAAAGGAAAAAAACGAATGAGGAATGTGGTGAGGATTCTAGATGCTTCATTATCTTCTAAATTCCCTTCCTTGTTGCATAGAAAGAATGATGAAGTTGCTGGGATTTTTAATTCCTCTTCTAGTTTGCCAAAAGAAATGCAAATGCAGAAATCATTCAACAAGTCTTCGTTAGTTCAACCTTGTAACAAACGTAGACGCTCTGCATTTTCACCAAAAATTGTGTCTTGTAAGAATCGTCTGAGCAAGCATCTCAGTTATAAAGTTGCCAATGAGTCAGAATCAAATTCTGATGCTGATATTCACACAGATCCTGGAGTTTCTGACACAAAGAAATTGAGAAAGGATCTCACTTCTGATTCCTTTGAGCAATTTCATATTAAAGAACCATCATCTTATGAGGAACCTGAAAATACTAAGTTGAGCCCATTCTATTGGAAGAAGGAAAATGATCATAGAATCACAAGGCCACTAGTATGTGGAAAATATGGTGAAATATGTAATAGGGATTTGGCTAGGGAGGTGCAAAAGCCTGCAAAAATTGTCTCCCTCAACAATGTTCTTAAATCTTCCAAAAGATGTCTGGGCCATACACATGGAAAACCTAGACTAACTTCAAAAAAGAAACGGAAGATATTGAGCATTGGAACAAATAGTGGGTACTGCTGTGAGGAACACATTGAAACACAAAATACAATAATTTCTAATGAAACAAATGTTGATGTGTCCCTGGAAAACATGGAGAGAGTTGGCAAGCAGGATGCCAAAGCTAAAGCTAAGCAGGGTGTTAGTGTTGGAAATAGAGCAATTGTTCCATTGAAGGTGAAGAACAAGGACAATCGGAAACACCGAAGCATTAATGAACTCACTGCTAAAGGTGAATTGAGCAGAGCTACATGATTATTTTTCTAAGTAATGTTTTTTAGCAAATTAATTAAAAATAAACAATGATGAGATGTGGAATGATTATGGACTCATATTTGGAATGGCTTAGTAATTAGTTTATTATTTATTCCTTGGCTTAAAATCTGGCTTTCTTTCATGCTTAGAGTACCACATCCCATGGTGTTCTACTTGTTGATTTTGTTAGATGCTGGCTTAAATGCTTCCTTTTATTGGACTAGTTTTTCCATAAGCTCTTTTAGGAGAGTAAACTAAGATAAAAATGAAATGAACTTCTTTAGAAGCTAAAATTAGTTTATGCACAAGTTAGAAATAAGAGTTTAGAAAATTTATGAGAACTTTTACAAAGTAGATTATTCATAAGCTAATTTTAGCATATGGAGAAGTTCATTTTTTTTTTCTTAATTTTCTCTCCTATAAGTGTTTATGGAGAAATTTGTCCAAACATGCCCTTATACTACATTATTTATTAATGGCTATAGAATTTGATGGACACACGTCCTCTTCATTTGAAATATGGTTCTTCCATGCTTTACTTACTTTAATATCATTTGTAGCTTTTTGTACGTGTTAGATAATTATTTTCCTGAGAAATGCCTCCTCACAGTTTTTAAATGCATGCTAGAAAGCAAAGTGATGGATATGTTGAATTGTGCTCAAGACAGAGAGCCTGGTTTGTGTAGCACAAAAAGTAGAAAGTAAGAATTAAAAATTGTCCTATTTTTACTTATTCTGTTTTAGAAGTATTCCATTGAAATGCTTGTGTTTTGTTTTCATATTGTTATTCTTACTATATGTCTCATTGTTATTGCTGTCTTGCAGCTCTATTCAAGGTCACATGAGCATGTCTACTATAAACTCAGATACCTTCTGCTCTGTGTGTCGAAGCTCAAGCAATGATAAAATCAACTGTTTGTTGGAATGCTGTCGATGCCTAGTTAGAGTATGTTTATGTTAATAGTGAAGTAATATTCAATCGTTGAACTGTTCACATTTTTTGTATGAAATAAGAGTTTGATATATCTCATATATATTGTCTATTAGGTTCATCAAGCATGCTATGGTGTTTCAACATTACCCAAAAGAAGTCGATGGTGTTGCAGGCCATGCCGAACCAACTCAAAAAATATTGTATATCCAATAAGCATTATAAATTTCCTATTTGATTTCTCAATCCTTATATAGGACAGTCTTGTTTTTGTGCTTCCCTTTCTACTACATGAAGACATTCATCCTTCAAATTCTATACTCCTTATGTAGTTTTTTATTGTGTCTCTCTGTCCATACCCAAGATAAAGTCATTCAACTATTGAATGATTATTCCTGACTGTCTGTGATTCCTCTTCGACAGCGTATATAGTCTTCTAGAATAAGTTCTTCATTTGAGATTTAATTTAACACTTCTTTCCATGCTTTTCATTTTGGTGGGTCCAATATCAAGGCGTGTGTCCTCTGTGGTTATGGAGGTGGAGCCATGACTCGAGCGACGATGAGTCACATGATTGTCAAGAGCCTCCTAAAAGTGTGGAATGGTGAGAAATATGGCATGCCTAAGCATACAACTTCATGTGAATTTTTTGAAAAGGAAATAGATGCATTCCCATCCTCAAAAGCAGGTTCAAAAGTTGATCAAGAAAGTGTTTTTCTGGAGTCCAAAGTTGTTGATACATCGACAGATCTGGTGAAAGTTCAAATATCTAAAAATCACGTGCAACACACCCTTACCACTGTTTCTAATTTCAAGGTTCATAACAGCATTACAGCAGGAGTTCTTGATGCAACTGTTAAACAATGGATTCACGTGGTTTGTGGTCTTTGGACTCCTGGAACAAGGTGCCTAAATGTTGACACAATGAGTGCTTTTGATGTATCTGGTGTTTTGCGTCCCAGAGCAGATGTGGTGAGTACCTAACAAGAATTTTGTATTGCTCAGCTGGTTGAGCACCGATTTCTGAAGTTAAACAGCAAGTCTTATTGTTCACAATGGGTTCTGATCCTTTTACCATTATTGGCAATTTTGTGTGAATACTGTAGGTTGCTATATGGTATTATTATGTTTATATATTCTATTGCCCAATAACTATGGTATCTTAGTATTGCCAACAAGGTCACAAACCAATTCATATAATGAAAATAAATAATCTCTTGAGACATCTTTGTTCCTCCTTTGTCTGCTGTTAAAGTACAGGCAATGATTAATGAAATCTAGTCCCTCCTCCCATTAAGTTCACAATTTTGTGCCTTTTTCAGGGTTATTTTACTAAATTGTTATTTACATTGACTGTTGGGACTTATATGTGGGCTTAGTAGTTTGTGGAAAGTCTTAAGAACTCCAAGTAGAAAGCAATATCGAGTTGAAAAAAATTGAAAGTGTTTAACTATGAAAATGAAGAAATAATATATTATACGCACAAGTTGTTCTGGCTTAATAATGATATGTGAGGTCAAATATTTTACAACTGTTTTTAACATTATTTAATTATTTTGTGGCATTTGAGTTTTTGTTCTTTTCTCACTTAGTTATTTCTTGCAGGTTTGTTCCATTTGCAATCGATGGGGTGGTTCTTGTATAGAGTGCAGGATGGCTGATTGCTCTGTCAAGTTTCATCCTTGGTGTGCTCATCAAAAGGTACTTTTCTTTCATAGGTGGGGATTTACATAATACAACTTTCTGCCATTGATGGCTTTAATTTAACTATTTCAGAAACTATAATTTTTATTTCTAAGGTTGGTTGTCTAATAATATCTGTTCTTAGGGAAAATGTGCACGTGGAACATTGAAAAAATTGAGATCTATTCTCCCCTACCACTAGATGTGCCTAAGGATGTTGCCAAGGTTTTTCATGAGTACTATCAGGTCTTTGGTGAGATAGGTCATTTTATTTGTATTGTCAATTTGTTAATTATGACCTACTTAAAGCTGTGTTGACTTTTAGTTTGAATGGGACTGCTAGAGTTACTAGATATATTAGGATTACTGGTCTTACTGTTTGTGGACTTCAGTTTGTATTACAAATACTACTACATGACCTAGGGCTCTGTTAATCCCATCAAAACATGTTTGGAGCTTGAATCAGAATTGCTAGTGTGAAGGAAACGTAATTGTATGACTCTACATGTTGAATTACAATTTTAACTATCATGATAAACTTTACCTCGTGTTAAATCTTCCTGGTTTGGCAAGTATTTTGCAAGTGCTTTGCAAATGGTAGGTTATTTTGATAAGGTTTTATTGAGTTAATGCTGTAAATATGACAATTGGGCATTACTGTGGTATGCATTTTCTTTTTCTTGAATTTGGTACCAAAGAGTTGTCAAAAAATTCATTATCAACTATGTATGTTTCATTGATTTTAAACATTTATCATGAATTATGCAGTCAATAAATGTTCGACTGTGTAAATTGAGTGTTGTATCCATTACCATAACTCTCATGACAATTGCTTCTAAACTACTTGTGCAGAACCTGTTACAAAGTGAGACTGAAGGTATTGATGACGAGAAGATTGGATTTTATGGAAGATGCATGCTTCATACTATTGAACCTAGATATCTGTCTATATATGATCCTATTGATGAAATGGGAAGTCAAGAAGAAAAGGAATTCACCTGTGCCAGAGCAGGGGTATTTTCTTCGTTCATTGCAATTTTGGGACTTCATCTCCTCTCGTGTGAAGTGGGGAACCATTTGAGCTTTCTTTTATTTTTTTATTTTTTTTTTGGAATACTGAGATGTAATGATACTATGTCTTATTCTGGATTATTGTAGGGGGTTATAAGGGCCGCAGATGGGATGGTTTTCAGAATAGTCACTGCCAAGCTGGATCCCTTGTGCCTGAGGAGCAGCTAAATGCTTGGATTCACATCAATGGGCAGAAATTATGTTCTCAGGGACTCACAAAATTCCCAGATTTAGATATGGAGCATGACTGTCGAGTATGTATTCGTTGTATTATATAGCCTCCAATTTTATTTTACTTTATTTTATTTTATGGATATTAGATTCGTTTTGTTGAAATAAAAGTTTTATTTACTGATCAGTAGCTGATTGATATTTTAGATTAAGATTTTTCCCGTGATTTGCAACTAATCTATAAAAATGTGATTTAGTATTATGGAAAATATTACATCTTATCTAGTCGTATCCCAGTGTAATCTATCTTTATCCTTTAGAACTCACGTCCCTCTTTACTCATGATTTCTCAAGCTCAGTTTTCATATTTCCTTATCTAATAATTTGTTTCTTATTTAGTTAGTATTATGATTAGTATAACTTAAGGTTTTATAATCATAACTATACATCGTAATATATCTCAGTTAATTATTAATCTAATGTTTCATTTTCTTTTATCCTTCTTCCTTCCTCTACTTAAATCCTCATATTTTGGACATTGTTCAAGTCATGAAGATCAGATTTTTAGTTTTCCTAACAAAAATTGCCTATCCATATACCCTGGACTTCTTACTTTAACAGATCATAAACTTTAGGATTCGGAAAACATGTATCTTTTAAATTAAGTTACATATGTATACTTGAAATTCTAGTTTTTATGGTAAGCTTCAGCCTATTGTCCTGAGTTTCTTGTTTCCTACTATCTGCAGAAGGAATATGCTCGGTACAAACAAGCAAAGGGATGGAGACGCCTTGTTGTTTACAAGTCCCGTATACATGGTCTTGGTCTTTACACTTCTCGATTCATTTCCCGGGGTGAAATGGTATGATTCTGGTTTACAAGTGTGTATATGACTCTACACTATGATCGAAAATATAGTACGTTTCTTGTGCTTTTCTAGGTGGTTGAATATATTGGTGAAATTGTGGGACTGCGTGTGGCTGATAAAAGAGAGAAGGATTATCAATCTGGAAAGAAACTTCAGTACAAGAGTGCTTGCTACTTCTTCAGGATAGACAGAGAGCATATTATTGATGCTACAAGGAAAGGGGGGATTTCTCGGTTTGTTAACCACTCATGCCTGGTATGTTTACTTTAAGTTCGAGCCTATTGTTTCTTGTTTATTTCGTTTCGTTTTGTCAATTTTAGTGTGCATTCATTAATGCCTTCGTCTATGCTTATGGATGTTGGTTTATCAATGCCTTCGTCCTCATTTATGTATATTATGAACGCTGATTTTATTGATGATTTTGTCCAAAAAACTACCGTGCTTTACAAACAATAACCTTATTCTAATAAAGTTTTATGCCAATGCATGCTGTGTTATTTAAACTCCACACTCGTGAATACTTCTTTCGTATATCCTTGATATAACTTGTGTTGTGCCCATGATCGCTAGAAGTTTCAATAGATGTGATGTGTTTTAACAATTGCTTCTGTTTCCATTTGTTTATGATTCTGACAAATATTTATTATATGACCAGCCAAATTGCTATTCATTTACTGTAAGGCATGAAAAAAAGGTAATTTGCTATTTTTTTATTTAATTTACTGGATTTTTGAAATATTCTCACATATAGGTTATGATATAGAAAAAAGTGGCACTACTTGCTTGCCATGATACATTGGAATTGTTTCATTCATGATTCATGATCATAGCATAGGTTACCTGATGTTTTTCGTATGTCAGCATCCATCTCTTTTTTACTGTACGCTGATTAAAAAACTTGGCTTTTGGTTTGAAGGTTGTCTTCTTTGCGGAGAGGGATATATTTCCTGGTGAAGAGATTACTTATGATTACCACTTTAACCATGAAGACGAAGGAAAGATTCCATGTTATTGCTGTTCAAAGAATTGCAGGCGCTATATGAACTGATGACTTGCCATTATGGGCTACTTGGCAGTGTTCATGGGGCCTGGAAAATACAAGTCACTGCAATGTAAAGGTGCCAATTGTAGTTTGTATATAACTATGCAACGTGATCTACATGAGCTGCGAAAGTTTTGTAAATGAACTTCCCCGGGTTATCTTAATTTTTTGGTCTTTAATTAGCTTTTTCTCTTCAATTATTAGACACCTTCGGGATTAACGAAATTAAAGTAAATACACTATTTAATAGAAACCAAATAACAGAGCAGCAGTCGAACTCAAGTATTCTGTCAAATAGCACGTGAACTTCCACGGGTTACACTTGACAATTCCCCAGACTTGTCGCGTCGCACGGGCAAACACAACTATTTACGAAGAATTAGAAAAATACACAAGCAGTGGCGTGTGCAATGCCTATCCATGTAAAATGGCCCATATAGGTCTAAAGCATTCTCCAACGATTATAATTTTTAACCACCTGTAGCCCTTACGACCACCAATTTGGAATGCTTGCTGTAGCTTCGTTCACCATTTTTACGAGAGTTACCTGCAGAGGTTATAACTGAATGTTAAGAAAGTTCTGTGGATTCATGAAAAAAGTCTTGGAAGAAAATATTTTAAAAGGCGTACAAACAGTCCGAAAATAAAAGAAAACCAGCGCGATAAATATGCAGATCAGTAAAAACCATAGGGAGGTGGAAACATACCACACTTTCTGGAACACCGGGGGGCGGCATTGTTAGATTTTTCGGGGGAGCAACTTTATCATAAGATCTTTTATCAAACCTCCATTCCCCAATCTTTCCATACGTCAGTTCACCCTGTATATTCAACATCACACACTGAGTGACAGTACTAAAAGCTATAAAACATAAATTTCGATGTACTGCTCCTTGAGTCATAATTGAATTATATTTAAATCAGTTTTCCTTCTTTTTCATCTATTCCTTATTTTTCAATGAACACCAGAATAAAAATGTGTAGGAGCTCAACCCCAGCACAGTACCTTCATAGTATAGTCACAACCATATGTATAGTGAATTATGTATGTCTTGCCAATTTCTTTGTCCCATGGAGGCTGACACGCATAATAAACAAACAAATGTTAGCAATTTAAGGACAGAGTGGTTTTGACGAATTCAGCTTATACAGACTAGGTAAGTGTGCGTTTTATTGTAATATTTGGAAATTAGAAGCAACGAAGGGTAGACATGAAAACTTCAATGGTATTAACCTCTAATGCTTAAAATAACTTTTTCATCACAAAACCTTCGTGTTAAGATTTTTCCAAGAAAAATACCAAAATCTTAAGGTATATAAGTGCTAATCAAGAAGTTGAGGTGCTTAAATTGGATTTATCGTGTGAATTAAGTTTGATTTATTTTTTATTTTCTTTTCCGATATGATCGTCAAAAGAATTATCCAAACTGACTCCTATCATTGATCATTTAAATGGCTACACAAGACTATTTTGGGGCTTGTGACTAGTGTACATAATGGGCATCGTCAAATAAATGAACATAAATCGAACGTCTTTTATTCACTTTTACATGTTAAGACGAAGACCTTGTATAATTTACTAATGAGCACTGGTCGTATGAAAAAAAATGAAAGAAAGAACCTTATTGAACCTGAATCATGAAGTCCTTGTGTAATATGTTACGAACTCCGTGAATAGCTGAAGCAACAGCATAAGCGTACCTAAGTCAATGATATAAAAACATAAAAAGGTCAAGTTGTTGTGAGTTTAAGAAAGGATAACATTAATAAGAGAAGGAAAACAATAAAATTACATTTCAAGCACCCATCCAAAAGCCTTATCAGTTTCAGGATCCTTCTTCATTGCCAAGGAAACATTCATCCAAGTGGGAGCAATCTTCTTAAGGAATTTCTAACATTCATCCACACAAAATTTATATAGTGGCACCAAATCAAGAGTACTCATTAGTACACAGAAAACTAACTGACAGATACCTTCCCAACAATAACAGGTGAATTCCCAATAGGATCAATATTAGTTATTGGTCCCTTTTCCTCAGGGAAATACTTCCTTAGCACTGTTTCATACTTCTTAGGCTCAATGTAGAAGAAAGGGAATGCAGCTCCTAGCTCATCTGTGGCTAAGTTGGGTATAGGTTTGACAATTATATGATCTGGCTCTGCCATCAATATATAACTGATACACAGTACAACATAAGTTAAAACCCAAATTCCAAGAGGGAAAGAAATAGAGAAAATGATTACATTCTTGAATGTAGAAATTTAAAGTTAAATAGCACATACTCTTCTTCAATATCTGCTTGTTGAAGCCACTGCACAAATGCCCATGGTCTATTAAGGACTATGTAACCCTGTTATAGATGAGTAAGAATCCACAAGAATGAGGAATAAATTATTGATTTTGAACCCTGAAAATGTATTTAGTCCTTCAGTTATTGACTTAAATTGATATGTTCTTAGTCCTTCAGTTATTCAAACCCTTTTAAAGTAGAAACTATCATTTCATAATCCAAATCTGGAACAGATATGCTTACGTTTCCAAGAGCTAGTTTTTACCATTTAGAAATCATACAATTCGAATTTGAGCATAACTCAACAAAGTTAGTCCACATTATAAGTTTGTTGGTACTATTTGCTTATATGACTAACGTGAGATCTCTAATAGATTTCTCTCATATTGAAGACTGGACATCTCAAGCATGAATGATGGTTTGCAATCGAGTGGCCCAATAATCACTGGGATAAACTATGACATCTTAAGATTTGAGTTTGAACCTAACTCAATCTCAAAAGTTTCTTAAGGGATGAGAGATGCCCCTGCTTATATACACTATTTTGTATATATCATTGGTTAATACAATATCTCTAAGAAATAATAAGTGCAACAGTTTAGAAATTAAAGCACCCGTACGAACATTTTCTTCTTTCGCTCTGAATAGTCACAGTTATTGTGGTAGAGAAACATAACCCAACCAAAACCAATGATCAAAATACCACTTGAAATTACACACAAAAAAAAGTCAACGTTCGACGATGTTGTTGGACAACAGTTCAAACTTTTTGACGCAGTTAAACTATTCCAACTAAATTCATACGTTTTTTTCTCCAAGAATAAGTAAATTCATGCAAATCATTCAGAAATTGAACCCCCCCATTTAAAAAATTCATTTCTTTTTCCAACTTTAGAATAATTACATTCACAGTGCCAGTAGAGAAACCCACCACAAAACACCCAAGCCAGCCCACAAAGAAAAATTTTGCAAGTACCAAGAGAATTAAGAAGCAAAGCAAAACCTGATCCATCCCAGCAGGTAAAGGCTGAGCAACAAAGGTGGGGATCTCATCCATGAACTGATCAGGCTTCCCAGAGTGAAGGATCCGAGTGAACCCTCCCATCCCAGATTGGGGTCCGTCCTTAAACTTGTTGTACCAAAAGTACATCACTCTGCACTGCCACGTGTTGTAGACAGAGTCAGAGGCAGTGACTGCAGTGTGAAAAAGCCTCTTCTTTTCAGAGGATGATCTGTGCAGTGGCATCTTGATGAGGGGATCCACCGAAATGGAAGGGCGAGAAGGGCCAGGGAAGTCCTGCTTGAGAGGGGCATTGGCTGAGATGATGATGTTGTAAGTTATGAGCGCCACCGAGAAAGTTATCAGAATTGTGAAGAACAAATTGCCACACCCCATCTTCTAATTTGATGTCACTTTGGTGGGTTTGTTTCAAACTCGAAGAAGTTGAACAAGAATCTTTATTTATAACGATAGAGAATAGAAAGTTGTTAGATTTGACAACAGAGGCGGCTTGGTCATTCTTCTTCTGTTCTGTGTCCAGTTGTTGAAATCAAACTCCAAAAAGTCTTCTCTTTTATTTATTTTTTTCTTTTTCACTTTCCATCAATAATAAGAAGAAAATATATTTGTTTATGTTTTCTCTCCCATTTTTTTAGATTATGCTGCTGTTGGTCAGCCATCGCCATCAGAGGCACCATCTCTTTCCACAATTTTTTCAATTGTATTAATTAATTATATACATGTTTTAAAAGCTTAATTTCTTTGCATTCTTATTGTATTCAAATTTTAAGTTCGGGTATAGCTCATTTATTATAATGTTTTTTAAATAATTAAGAGTCACTCATGATTCGAGTTTAATTAATTAAAAATTATTTTCTTACTTTTTATATAATTTTGGTGAGATGAGTTAAGATGTCTTTATATTATTATGTTATTCTTAGAAAAACAAAAACTTTGGATACCAATTTACTTTAGTTTCTGTTTTTTTAGAAAAAAACAAAAAATCTCAAAATTTGTGTTGTTTTTCCATTTTAATATTTATGGTTAAATTCTCTAAAATTATTACTAACTCCTTTCTTTTTTTTTATTATGTATAGTCTTCCTCAAAAGTTGTTCTTAAGAACTTAGATTATCTCCAAAAAAGTTATTGTTAAATTATTATTAAGAATTATTTAAGAATAAATCTATTATTATAAATTATATATATATATAAGTTATTGAAAACTGGAAGAAATGATTTATTTAATAATTTTAAACAATATTAAGTGAATTATGTATAATGAAATGATTTTTTTATTCATAATATTTTTGTAAGTAACTTCTTTTAAATATGTTCTTATAAATTAAAGTTCATCAGTAAAAAAAAAAAGTGTGCCTATCTATCAAATATCGATTAATATTTTATATTTAACATTTATTAAAAATATATTTATACATTTTTCCAATAAATTATTATTTAATATTATATTATCAATTTATTACTATTTCTGTTTCTATATAAGAAATCGGTAAAAAAAATTAAGATTTTTTTTTATTTTCATTATTCTCTTGGCAATTCTAACTTAAGAAGTCAAAATTTCTTTTATAGTTGAATCTTTATTTATTTTTTTAAAATATTGTCATTCATAACTCAATTATCAATATCTTACATGATCACTAGACTATTTCAAAGAAAATATAATTTATAAGTGCAAATACTTGAGAGTGTCTAAAGAATTTATTTCAACATTTTATTTAGCATTAAATGCAATGCAGAAGAAGTAAATCATGATATCGATATAAAGTTGTTCTTGAAACGTTGTTAACAAGATTGCATGTTGTTGATTTTCCCTTCAAGTCTTGAACATAGGAAGCAGAAGAAGAGTTGAATAAAGAAAATACAATCATACAGAAAATATATTAAATGACAATCTCATTGTTAAGAAGATAAAAATAGCCTAAATTGTATTTAGAATTGATTCCATTTAAATTCTTTAGTTTCTATTAACTTATGAACAAATATAAATAAATAGTGTTTCTGGTAAAAATTTGATCGATTTCGATTTCTTAGGTTTTGATCAAATTTCAACCACGTAAATTCTTTTCACTTAGGCTAACGACAATTTTTAATCAAAACGTGTATGGTAATTGAAAATGTCACAAGATCGAGAAACATTATCGATGCAACTGATCATACAAATTGAAAATCGAAAGTGCTCTTTTTGGTATTTTATTAAGAAACGCGAAGTAAAGAAAGCGAGTAAAAAGTATCGAAAAGAAAACAAAAGCGAGTGCGAAATATTAGAATACAGGAAATTGTAAATACGAAAAACTCAAATTTGCATTAACTATAAATGACAGAATTAAAATTGCATGAAAGTAAATGACAAGACATCGAAATTGCAGAAACGGTAAATGACAAGCATTTGAAAATACATAATCTTAAATTGCATTTAAAGATAACTGGCAAGTAATTGAAAGTATGGGAACTTAAATTGATGAATGTAAAATGCCTGAAAATAAGTTACCAGGGAAAGTAAAGAAAGCGGTAAAAACAGTCATTGAGAATGGAAATCAGATCGTCAGAAACTTCATGATTCGTCGTTCTCTGGTAAACTTTTCACTTGTGTTTCTGTTCTCTGTCAATTCCCCCCCTTTTCTTCTTCAAGCTTCGTTCTATTTATAGGCATCCATCAATGTAACCTCCCAAGAGCAGTTAAAAAATTGTCGCCACGTTCCATGTGCACGTTCCTCGATTTTTACCTTAGCTTACGGTTTAGAAAACCTCTTCCACGTTCCATGTGCGCTTTAACCGTTTCTCGATTTCTAACCTTAGCCACGATTTGAAAACCACTCCTCATGTTTTCATATGCATGATAACCGTTTCCCTCGATCTCGATTCCAGTTGTCAAGTATGATTTCCCTTAACCTTGACTTTACACTTCATACTTTATCATCGATTTCTTACTTTCATCGAATTTCCTCTATCTTCTGATTCTCGATTTCTATTCTTGATTTATGTGTTCACACTGTCTGGTGGTCATCGAATGTCTTCTAACCACCTTTCCGATTTATCAACTTTTTAACCAATCATATGATCTTCGATTTTCTCTTTTCCATTTTTTCGATCCTTGTATCAATTTTTTACTAACAAAATGCCCCCTTGGAAGAATATAAATATTTGTACCAATTTTATATTCTTTCAAAATAACTCCCTCCCTTAAACGCTCTTCGAAGCTAAAAATAGCTTTTTAGGGTTTAGGGTTTCTAGGGTTTTTTAGGGTTTCTGCTGCTTTATGTCAAATATCAAATCACATCACCTCCACTGTCACAACGCGCACGCCACGTATTAATTACCCTCTTCACATTTCGTCGTTTCAAATACCCTAGTCGGCCTCTTTAAATACTCCAATTAGTTTTTACCCTTGTTTTATACCAAGAACCTAACCCATACTTCTTTGTCACACCTTTTCTCCGTCTTCACCCTTTCCACAAACTGTAATGGAAACTTCCAAATCTTCCGACTTCTCCACCCCACCACTTTCATCGATAACTTCGACTCTAATAGAGATAAATGGTAAAAAGTTTGCTCCAGTTCCCCTGATGGAAGAAGCTTCACAGAAAATTGCCGAGACTCAAGTACTTATCCCTTATGCCATTGATAATATAGATTATGCGTTTGGTGGTCTCATCCGCTATTGTGGTGGATCGTTTTCTTCTTCCATCTGTCTTCCTTCAGAAAGTAAAGCCCTTATTCATAAATCCGAGGTCCAAATTGATTTTCTAAATGTTGTTTCAAAAGTATATCGAACAGGCACTCCCCACAAAAAAGCCTTTATACATTAGATGGTTTGATCGAGTAAAGACCAAGTTTGGGAATCACTAGAGAGATGTAGGGTTCTTCGATTTTCTACATCTATCTCGATGCGATCTATCGTTCTTGGATATGTCCATGTTTCTATCCGCAGTCCATTTGTGGAATAAAGATTTACATGCAATGGAGCTTCCCTGCGGTCCCCTTTCTCCCACTCTTTTTGAAGCTGCTGCAATCACCGGACTAAAGCCCACAGGGAAAAAATATTTTAAGAGTGTTTTCCCCTCAGACGACTCTCTAAAATCAAAAATCGATTGGGAATCGAAAGCTTATGGACATTTCATCGAAAAACATTTTGTTGATGATCAATTGATAGCTGTTTCTGACGAGGAGCATGTTGCTTTTCTGGTATATTGGCTCTGTACCCACGTATTTTTCCCTCGATCCATCCAAATCTCGTTCCATTTCTATAATCTTGCTTATCTCCTCCATACTGGCCAACCCAGAGTTTGTTTGGCAAAGCTTTTATTGGCCCATGTTTATACTACTTTCGATGAGGCTGTCGATATTGAATACACAAAGACCCTCAGGGAATTTCTCGGGTCCTATCTGGTTCATTCAATTATGGCTCACTTCGATCTTTGAAAGCATCCTTCCCCCAACATCCAAAGTTTCCCCAAGTTTAAATTTAGAAGGTGCTCGATTATCGTCTCGATATTCTCATCAAAAATCCTCCGATGAGGCTAGTTATCGAACTTACCTGAAATTTTTGTTAACTCGATTCCATTTTGAGTCAAATTTGGCCCCTTTTACCGTATATCATGGAAAAGTTAGTGACAGACTTCGAGGGCCAACCTGGTTTAAATCAAAATTCTCCACTCTTACTCCAGGGTTGCAATCGGAACTAGTAGATGTATGGAGCAACTATTTGACCCAGGACGTTCTTGTATCGGGTTTTCAATTGAAGGATATCCAACTTGTCATCTATTATCCTCAACTTTTTTCATGGCAGTTTGGTTTAAGTCAAACTTTACCTTTTTTTACTCTCGATATTTCCCCAAGGTCTAAGTTAAATGAATCGAATGTAGGACGGGAACTTGCCAAACTGTTACCACAAAGCCCGATACATTTCTACCCTTATGCTTTTGAATCGAATTATTTGTCTACTCTTGGTTTTTCTCAATGGTGGAACAATTAGTTTTCACGCATTCATTCTAATTTTGATATCGTCCAATCGAAATTGACTGCGCATCCTTCTCTCGTGTTACAGGATAAATCAAAGGCAAAGAAAGGTACATACTCTCATTATCTCCAAATATCTCGATTTGAAAACTTTTTTCGAGAATGCTACAACCCTCTTAAATTAGAAGAAACCTTTTACAATGTTGTTATATCCCTAGTTAATAAAACAGATACCAACAGATCAAACCACAAAATAATCAATCCTCGAGAAAAAACTCCGTTTGAAATGTATTGTCCCAACCATCTTCCCACTTTCCCTACCACTCCCTTTGGAATCGCCAAACCTTTAACTCATCCTAAATGGGTTCGAGAGTTGAGATCCTTGAAAGAAACTATTTCACCAAAACCCAAGAACAAGGAAATTTTGATATCGAAATTGTCCTACTTCTCTTACCTAAACCTTCCTCAACATCTTCTTCCTCCCTGGCTTGTCCATATCGACCGAGTCAAGATTTTAACTCCATCACCTTTTGGTGAGATTTTATTGCCTCTTTTAGGAATATTTTTAATTTTCTTCAAATTGTAATCTAACCGTTTTCCTTTCTTGACAATTTCGAAGCCTCATAAAGTCACCATCTCTGAGAAAGACTGGGAGTCTTCAGATGAATCGGATCCATCTGCCCCCACTCAAAAACGAAAACATTCTGCCACAATTTCCTCATCTTCGAGAAAATCGAAGGTTTCTTTTCGATTCCCTATTATCTTGTTTATTCGACTTCTTTTTCTATAGCTGATTTACTTCTCATTCAGAAACAAAAATCAAGAAAGAGTCCTCGAGCCACTCGATCTATCATAAATCCATTATCGACGGACTCTAATACGGTCAGCAAAGCAAGTCAAACGACATAGACCACTCATTCGAGTCACGTAAGAAGCTTCCCTTCTTTTCATATAAATTTTGTATATCTAGAATTCGATAAGGCCTATAACATGATTCCAAATTTCGATATTTTCAGGACCATCCATCAGCTACGATATCGACAAATGTCGATTCTTTGGTTCAATCAACAGTACCCATTTTTGAGGTACAGTTTAAAAATTTTATTTTTTCTCACCTCGTTTTACATATTTCCCTTCTCTAACCTATATTTCGATCCACAGCAACCCGAGGCTGTACAAAACCCTTCTCCTGCACCAACGCACCTCGACCCACCTCCCACTGGTAATAATTTCTTTCTTTGCTGCCTAATTTTACTTTATTTCTATTAAGATTTTCGATTCATTTTCTCAAACAAATTCATTTCCTTTTCAGATAATGTTGTAAATATCCCCACAGTCCAAGTCCAAGATTCCCCTTCGCCATCTTTTGCAGAGCAACCAGTTTCCCCTCCTTTTGAGGTTCTGTCTGTCGAGTTAATCTCATCGACATTGCCTGAAATAAGCGATCCTACCCTAGAGGATTTTCCAGAATATCGAACTGCTATTGAAGAAGATCCTTTCTCAATTCTCGATATTCTATTATCTGAAGATGCCACTCCTTCAAGCCACTCATCTAAACCACCCACGACATCGACTGAAGAAGCGCACCAACTGATACAACAATTTAGGTCTTTCTTCTATTCTTCACCCCTCGAAGTCTTGGTGGAATCGCGCGAGAAAAAACAACTTTTTCAAGAAATTCTTACTTCTATAGAAGCATTCCCTGATGACGCACTTCCAAAGAGTTTCGACACTGAAGTCGCAGCGGCCACCGATTTATTTAACAAAGCTTATGCTGCAAGGAAGAAAAAACACTCTATAGCGATCGAGTTGGCTAGCATTTCTTCCTTCCAAACTGAAAAATCGAACTTGCTGAAAACTCAAAAGCTCAATCTTGAAGAGGCGTTGAAGGCCTAATCTTTGGTTAGAGGTGAGATCGAAGAATTGGAGAGAAGATTTCAGCAACTTAGATCACAAGATGATTTCCTCACAGCAGAAGTGAATTCGATCAAATCTTCTGCAAAAGTAGTGGCACTTTCTTTGGGACAAAGCATGGAGCGCAAGCGAAAAGTGATTGTCGAAGAAAATTCAAACTTCTCTTCTTGGATGCAATTGTTAATAGACTTTGATCAACTTAAATCTCAATATTTAACTTTGTAGAACATATTGTAGAACATATTATTTGAATTAATGTTGAATACTTATTTCCCTTATTCGAGGTTTATAGTCTTTCAAGTATTTTCCATTTATCGACAAGACTTTCTCTTTATTATACCAATCAACAATTGAATAAGCATTACTCGATAATACTTTAACAACTTCAAAAGGTCCTTCCCAATTCGGCGACCATTTACCATAACTTTTACATTTCTTATCCATCGGCAACATCGTTTTCCAAACTAAGTCACATTCACTAAATGTTTTCTGTCGAACTCTCTTATTATAGACTCGAGCGATTTGATTCTTTTGTAGAATAATACTATTCAACGCTTGCAATCTTATTTCATCGAGTTCATTTAATTCATCGTACATCAAGTTCCAATAATCACAGCTGGGTAAATCGTTTTGTTTTTGTATTCGAGTTGACTCAATATTTATTTTGATGGGTAAGACGGCATCATGTCCATAGACTAACTTATATGGAGTATTCTGCAAGGAATCTTTCGGCGAATTTCGATAGGCCCACAGAATTTGTAATAATGTTTCATGCCAGGTTTTTGGTTTATTACCGACATGTTTCTTGATTAAACCAATAATTACTTTATTAATTGCTTTGACCGATGTATTCTTCAATCGATAGACTGTGGTATCCCAAATCGATAAACGATGTATTCTTCAATAAAATAAATTATATCTTGTTGATTGACATCTTTTAACGCAATTGCTTCTACCCATTTCAAAAAATAATCGACAGCTACGATTATATATCTATGTCCCTTCGATGACTGTGGAAAGATCTGTCCGATTAAATCGATGGTCCAACCTCTGAAAGGCCATGGTTTGATAATCGAATGTAGTTCGCTAGCAGGAACTTGTTGTATAGGACTAAACTTCTGACATTATTCGCAGGACTTAGCATACTCGATACAATATTTTAAAATCGAAGGCCAGTAATATCCTTGTCGAGTTAACATCCATCTCATCTTCTGGCCTACCATATGGGCACCACATATTCCATTATGTACTTAAAACATTGCTAAATAAGCATCATCATTCCCTAAACATCTAAGTAATACTCCATCGATACCTCTCTTATATAATTCATCATTCAACAAAACATATTTTACTGCTCGATATTTAATTTTCTTGTCGATTCTCCTATTTGGATTTTGCAAATAGTCTATAATCGATTTTCTCTAGTCTTGATCATCTAAGTCTCCAATCTGTAAAATTTCACTTTTTTGGGGTAATTTTTCTTTTATTTGAATCATTTTTTGTAAATTTTTCAAAGATATCTTATACTTAGATGTGATTTGCGCCAACTCATTGGCTTCCCGATTGAACTCTCGGGGAACATATTTGAATGTTATGTCATCGAACATTCTGCTTAAAGTCATTACTCTTTCTAGATATTTGAACAAATTGGTGTTGATACATTTATACTCTTTCCGTACTTGTTTGATCACTAATTGTAAATCACCTCTTATAATTACATGTCGAGCTTTTAACTTAATCAAAGTCTCGAGACCTGTAATCAAAGCTTCGTACTCAACTTCATTATTCGAACAAGTGGGCTTAATTTCAAATAATAACTTAGTGGTGAAATAATAAGAATTCCCACTCCTGATTTGTCCGATGTACTCGATCCATCGAAATACATTATCCATTTACTTATTTCAATAAATAAATTATCAATTGAATTAACTATATGGTCTGCCATGAAATCGAAGATAATTTGACATTTTACTGATTTCAAAGATTCGAACGATAATGAAAATTCTATCAAAGTTAGCACCCATTTTCCTATTCGATTATGCATAATAGGTTTCGACACAAGAAATTTTAAAATATTATTTTTGGAATAAACCATCACATCGTGAGGCTTCATTACATACTTGAGTTTCGTACAAGAGAAATACAAGCACAACCCTAACTTTTCGATATCATTGTATCGAGTTTCAGCATCATTTAATATTCTACTTAGATAATAAACAGCACATTCCACACCATTCTTATCCTCTTGTGCTAGTAGACTGGCTATAGTTTGATCTGATGCTGATACATATAGCTTTAATGACTTGTTCCTCATTACTGGTATCAAAATCGGAGGATTTGTCAACATCATCTGCTCAAAGGCTTCTTGATGTTCCTCCTTCCATTTGAAATCTGCTTCCTTTTTCAACTTTAACAAAGACGAAAAAACATAAGTCTTACCAGCCAAGTTAGAAATAAATCGTCTTAAATAATTTATTTTTCCCAAAAATGATTGCAACTGTTTTTTAGTCTTTGGAGCAGAAGTATCTAATATAGCTTTTACTTTATTCTTATCGATCTCGATCCCTTTTTCGTGTACTATGAATCCTAAAAATTCACCAGCAGACACACCAAAAGTACATTTCAAGGGATTCATTTTTAATCCATATTTCCTCATTCTTTCAAAAGATTTTCTCAAATTACCAAAATGTTTATGTTTTTCCTTCGATACAACAACAATATCATCTATGTAAACTTGCATAAAATCATTGATCAAATCATGAAAAATTAAATTCATTACTCTTTGATATGTTGCCCCAGCGTTTTTCAATCCAAATGGCATCATTATCCATTCATAAGTACCCAATGCCCCCAGGCATCGAAAAGCTGTTTTAGCTATATCATTCTGGGGAAAAAAAATTGATTATATCCTGAATAACCAACTAAAAGACTTAACATTTCATTACCAACTACTGCATCTATTAACATATCGGCTATTGGCATAGGATATTCATCTTTAGGAGTTGCTAAATATAAATCTCGATAATCAATGCATACTCTCATTTTACCATTCTTTTTAATAACTGGAACAATATTAGAAATCCAATCGACATACCTGGCAGTCCTGATGAACTTTGCTTTCAGAAGTCTCTCGATCTCTTCTTTAATCTTACCCATCACCTTAGGTGCAAATCTCCACGGGACTTGTTTTACTGGCTCCTTCCTTCTATGATAGGTAATCTATGTTCGACTAGACTTCGATCCAACCCAGACATTTCTTCATAATCCCAAGCGAAGCAGTCTTTATACTCTTCTAATAATGAAATCATATCTTTTTTTCATTTCTTTCTCGAGATACCTGCTAACATAAGTAGGTTTTCGGTCCTCTATACTTCCCAAGTTGATCTCTTCTAATGGATCTTGAACTTCGACTTTTTTGTGATTCGATGTGATGGATCTTTCAAAACCTAAAGGAGAATTATCATAAATGCAATCAAGTATGACTTGATCACTATTATTTGCTACTACTGTCGAGTGAATCGACTTATTTATTTCTATCTTAGTACTACTACTTTCTTGGCCCTCCTTCTTTTCATCTTCATATCTTCTTAATCGAGCCAAGAATTCCTCATAATCTTTATTCATTTTCACCGGCCACTTCGAGGTTGGCCCCCTCTTTAATCATGACAAACCCTCTTTTCTCATTCATTTCCAAGAAACGCTCCTCGTGCAATTTTGAATTAAATTCTTCGACAGTCTTGAAGGTGAATGGTTGAGTGAGCGTCAAATTCTGCAATGACCGACCAACCTAAGATACAAATGTCACAAACTCATGCTAGTCCCCTGGAATTATTTCGAGATGTCCATCTCGATTCCACATAAACAACTTCTGATGAGTCGTAGAAGGTATGACTCCGACTCCATGAATTCACTCCCTGCCAAGCAACACATTAAAGTTGGCATGTGATTGGACCACTACAAACACAGTGGGCCTCGAATAAGTACCCACTTTCACATCTAAGGCAATCATGCCTTCTGAGCTCGATGATTTCCCACTGAAATCAGAAATCATGATATTATGCCTGACTAAGTCTTTCAATTCGATACCAAACCTCTTCAGCATAGTGATTGGCAATATGTTCACCGCTGCACCACCATCAACAAGGACCTTATTCACCTTATGTCCTTGAATTTCGATGTTCAGCAATAAGGGTTTCAAATGAAACCTCATCTCCTCGGATGGGGGATCGATAAAAGCAGCATCTCTATGGGGTAATTCGCATGATGCTTGTGTTACTCGTGTCACTTTCGGTCTCATTTCTTCGGAATAGAAATCGTCCTCTCGATCGACATTACTTTGCCCTTGATACTCTTCATACTCGCTAACATATTCCGCGGGTAGTATCGATATTACTCCAATTTGGTGTCCATCCCAACTACCTTCATTTTCGTCATCGACAAAGTCTCTTACATACTGACCCCCAATTGGTATATTACTTTCTTCAAAGTTCCTATAATTATTGATCCTTCCCTAGTAAGGGATCCTTCCTCCTCTCCTCCAAGGCCTTCCTCGAAATCTCCTTTGGAATGTAGGGAATCCAGTATTTGATCCTTCATCATATGAAAGTCTATCGAAAACATCATTATTTTGAAGTCTTCCCCTTCCTCCCCGAGGAGAATACATCTCTTTCCTAACCCATTGTTTCTGATTTCTACTAGCACCAGAACCAACATATTTCTACTGACTCTCCCCTACCGTTGCTTGAACTGTTTGATCTACTTTATCATTGCAACTTTTATGTTGATTCTCTATTTTCTTGATATGTCCTGCCCTGAAGGCTTTAGCTGTTGATCTGTCGAACACCGCACTGCATCGTGGACATAATGTCACACCTTCGTCCTTCTCTTTCTTTCTGTTTAAAAATTCGATGAGGGAATCTTCTGATCGAGGATAGATCTCTCTCTCGAATTCTTTCTCGAACTCGCTTAGGTCAAACTCTATGTCTTCTTCTGACATGTCCATTCTGACATGTTTGGGATCCATGTCTTCAGTAACATCGACCATACCTATAAAGGTCGAATTTATCAATCGGACATCTTCAATCATGCCCGTTTGGGATTCGACATACCCTACTTGAACTTCAAATGGACTCGTATCCACTTTCATTGACATCTCCTCAAACTTCAATCTTCCTTGGTCGATCGCATCTTGGATTGTGTTCCTGAAATGTATACAATTATTAGTCCAGTGTCTATAGATATTATGAAATTTGCAATATTTTCGACCATTTCTTTGTTCTGCAGAAGGTAATTTATGATCATCACTCAACTTAATTTGTTTATCTTTCAATAAAATATCGAAGATTTTATCTACCTTTGTTACATCAAAAGTATATGTGCAATTTGCCATTTTGTCTTTTACTTCATTTTTCTGTAGCAGTTTACAAATATATGGAGCTCCTACTTTGAGCTCTGCTATATTTACTTTCTCATCGACAGATTCTTTACTATCTACTTTTGTCCTGGGATTTTCCTCATATATGTCATTTATATACGTTACCCTATCTTTCTTCATAGGTTTCTCAAATTTCTTGTACCTCTGTTTCTCATATTCGATTTGTTCCACTCTTCTCACTTTATCAGCTAGCTGAGCCATGTCATTCAACGATAAATTAACTAACTTCTTCCTAATTGAGAATTCTAAGCCTGCAGAGGCCATTCTGACTAATTCAAATTCGGGAATTTGAGTAAAATATCTCGACTTCATTTGTCTAAATCTATTCAAATAATCATTTACGCTTTCATGATTATATCTCTTTATATTCATTAAGTCGATAAGACTTACTTGAGTCTCCCCCCTAAAGAATTGCTCATGAAAATTTCTTTCCAACTGCAACCAATTATAAATCGAATTAGGTGGCAACGAAGTAAACCAAGTGAAAGCATTCTTTGTTAACGAATTAGGAAAGTATTTCATTTTTAATTCCTCATTCATCGCTAGGTCCCCACATTCAATTTGATATCGCGCCACATGCTCGATAGTGGATTCACCAATTTCTCCAGCAAATTTGGTGAATTTGGGTATTTTGTATCCTCGAGGTAATTCTGTCTCGAGAATCGTATTTGAAAAAGGATAAACAAAGTACGATTGATTGGGTAGTCTTAATTTCACTCCTTGGGGATTCATCCTTTGCCCCAGCATGTGATTGTACTGCATGTTATTCTGATTATACATATTTTGAAATCCCTCATTTAAATTTCCGCAAGTATCATTCCTCACATGCTGATATTCATTCCCCACATGTTGATGTTGATCATTGTTTCGATTTCTCCTTAATAAATAAAGGAGATTAATATTAACGTTTTGGTTATTATTCTGATTGGCATTATTTTCGACCATCGTTTGTCGAGGTATTGCCAATGCATCCCCGATACATGTCATTTGGTCCGCTAATATCTCAAAACTAGTGGTAGTGTTTTGAACTAATGGGTTCAGTACTGTAGTCAACTATTGTGATAACATGTTAACCATCTCGAAATTTCTTTCATCCATTTGTTGTTGAAGTACTCCTAATGAATTACTAGCATTTTCGATAGTCTCAAAATTGGATCGATGATAATCTCTATCGAATGTATATCTCCCGTGATCCAGGTTTGCTCTGTGATCTAGGTTTGATATTGAAGGCGTCTGTTGTGTTCCTAAATTCTGCGCATTCCCTGAATTCTGGGGTGTTACTAAATTTTGAGACACCCCTAAATTTGGGGATACTCCAAAATTTTGAGGCATACCTAAGGTTTGAAATGTTCCTAAGTTTTGGGGCATTCCTAGGTTAAATCTCGTACTTCGTTGTATTGAAGAAATACCAGCCTTATTCATATTATTAAACGAAAAACCAGGCGGCCTTACACTCATATGCGGACCTGCATATGTTGTTATGGGGTTTTCCGTAGTTTGCATATTGTTTGACATTACCGTACTAGACCCTAACTGAGTGTTTGCTAATGTGCCTAGGCTTTGTTCAGTACTCACAGGCATCGACGTACTCACAGTTGTCGATATTACAGGCATATTCTCATTGTGAACTTGCCCCCCAGTGTTTGGTGAATGTGAACTATTTAGAATCTCACTGTTATTCTGATTATTTGGTGGATTTTGAGTCATTCTTATTACTCGCCCACTCCTTAATCTCATACACTTTCGAACTAGCCAATTTTTTGTATTTTTCAACACAACTTCCCCTACTTGGCGCGCCAATTTGTTTCTGGTGAAAATTTGATCGATTTCGATTTCTTAGGTTCTGATCAAATTTCAACCGCGTAGATTCTTTTCACTTAGGCTAGCGACAATTTTCAATCAAAACGTGAATGGTAATCAAAAATGTCACAAGATTGAGAAATATTATCGATGCAACTGATCATACAAATTGAAAATCGAAAGTGCTCTTTTTGGTATTTTATTAAGAAACGCGAAGTAAAGAAAGCAGTAAAAAGTATCTAAAAGAAAACAAAAGCAATGCGAAATATTAGAATACAGGAAATTGTAAATACGAAAAACTCAAATTTGCATTAACTATAAATGACAAAATTAAAATTGCATGAACGTAAATGACAAGACATCGAAATTGCAGAAACGGTAAATGGCAAGCATTTGAAAATACATAATCTTAAATTGCATTTAAAGATAACTGGCAAGTAATTGAAAGTATGGGAACTTAAATTGATGAATGTAAAATGCCTAAAAATAAGTTACCAGGGAAAGTAAAGAAAGCGGTAAAAACAGTCAATGAGAATGAAAATCTAGATCGCCAGAAACTTCATAATTCGTCATTCTCCGGTAGACTTTTCACTTGTGTTTCTGTTCTCTGCCAATTCCCCCCCCTTTTCTTCTTCAAGCTTCATTCTATTTATAGGCATCCTTCAATGTAACCTCCCAAGAGCAGTTAAAAAACCGTCGCCACGTTCCATGTGCACATTCCTCGATTTTTACCTTAGCTTACGGTTTAGAAAACCTCGTCCACGTTCCATGTGCGCTTTAACCGTTTCTCGATTTCTAACCTTAGCCACGATTTGAAAAACCACTCCCCATGTTTCCATATGCATGATAATTGTTTCCCTCAATCTCGATTCCAGTTGTCAAGTATGATTTCCCTTAACCTTGACTTTACACTCCATACTTTATCATCGATTTCTTACTTTCATCGAATTTCCTCTATTTTCTGATTCTCGATTTCTATTCTCGATTTATGTGTTCACACTGTCTGGTGGTCATCGAATGTCTTATAACCACCTTTCCGATTTATCAACTTTTTAACCAATCATATGATCTTCGATTTTCTCTTTTCCATTTTTTCGATCCTTGTATCGATTTTTTACTAACAAATAGTTAGCAACGAAATACATGTTTCCAATTGTATGTTTTGAATTGAAAAAATAAAATTAGTTCGACTTTTTCAAGTTTTAAAAATTATTATCAATCTTATAAGTTCCTTGTGACTGAATAAAAGTCTGTGAAAACAAATCCATCGATTATTGGTGATGAGATGCAGTTGAATTAATTAAATTTTCTATAAAAAAGAAGAAGATGATAAAATAGAACCTTGAATTTGTTTAATTACAGAAAACTTGCCAAAGCAGGAAACTGATCTATTGCCACAAACTCAAATCAGTGTAGAATATCATTGTATCCCTTCAGCCACTTATCATATTACGTAAATCAAAATGTGTATAATAGTTCATTTTAATTGTTTAATTAGTTAAATAATCACTATTAGTTTTATTTAATAAATTGAATAATGGAATTAATCTTAATTTTTAATAGTTTGTGAACAAGTGGGTGGTACATTATTGTTTAAATGTTAACAATTTTAGCTTATCTTATATTAATAAAAAGAAAAATTAATACTGAAATTACCACGGTCAAACTCCATCGGTAATATTTATTTTATTAATATATATATTTATATATTTATTTTTTAAAATTATTTAATTTAATAAATTATTATAAATTAATTTAATTATGATTAAATTAAATTATTAAATAAAAAAATATTTAAATTTTAATTAGGTGAATAATTAATTTATTATTATATAATATTATCGACGGATATATCCGTCGGTAATTAATTGTTAATTTGTAAATAATTACTAATTTATCGATTAATTTACTGATGGATATATCCGTTGGTAATTAATTGTTAATTTATCGACGAATTTACCGACTGATATATTCGTTGATAACTAATTATTATTTTACCGACAGATATATCTATCGGTAAGACCAAATTCTATATCCGTCGGTAATTTCTATCGGTAATAACTCATTTTCTCGATGGCTACAAATCCGTCAGTAAAAATTCGTCAGAAATTTATGATTTTCTTGTAGTGATTTAAAAACACATGTCATTAAGAATATAACTAGCAAATTTTTTTAAGATTATTTTTCTGTTGTATAATCTATGTTTATTAGGTGACTTTGTGATTTACATTAAAAAATTTATAATAATTTTATTAATATGAATTATTTATATTTGTGTTCAGAGTTATCAAAATTGACTATTCAACCTATTTGATTTAGTCCAATACTTATATTAAGTCAACAGAAAATGGAAAAAATTTAATTTGATTGAATTTAAAAAATATATACATCCACATATTTATGTTAAAATAATTAATTTTTATTTAAGATAAGATGATATAATATATAAAATATAAAAGAATATATAAATTTAATATTAAAATATGACTTAAAAACTTATTTTCATTGTCATAATTTATTTTAATAATTTTTTAATTTAAAATAATAATTCATCTTAATTATTAAATCTTAAAATAAGTAATTTTAGAAATTTATTATAATATTTACTATTAAAACAAATGAATCCCTTATTAAATTAATTTATAATATATATATATATATATATATATATATATTAATAAAATAATATTATTTTTTAAATAATTATTATTTTATAAAACAAATTTGTTCATAAACCTACGTGCTAGTTTAATCTAAGTCATGTAGGTTATAACTTAAATGAGTTAGTCAAAATAAGTATAATTTAATTTAGACTCTTATTTCTTGCACTTCCATACCTTAAGTCAAATATCTAAAATATCATTTTCATAATTTTGTTTTTTATCCTAACTTCTTCTATTTGTATACAATTTCTATACTTCCATCTCTCAGCAACTCCATCCTTTGACTATTTGATGTTTTTGTGTTATAGTCTCCATTAAAGATCCTTTTTAACAATTAAGGATAAATAATCGCTAATATTATGTATAAATTATATGTTCCTGTACTCAAATTGCACAAACAAACTCAAATTGCTCATATGAAACAATGTCGCGAAAATAAGGTTGAATTTTGAATAAGCTAATTCGGAAATACATTTCAAATTGGGTATTCCAGATTGTGTCTTCAGAAAGATCAATATGGAAATGTATTCTAAATTGGGTGTTCCAGAACGTATTTTCAAAAAGACCAATCCAAAAATGCATTCCGGATTGACTTTTCTAGAAACATATTTCAGAATGGGTGTTCCAGAATACATTTCCAAAAAGGTCTTTTTAAAAATGCATTCCAGATTGAATGTTCCAGAATCTTGAAAAGTCTTTCTGAAAATACATTCGGATTGGATGTTCCGGAATATGTTTATGAAGAGACTTTTCTAGAAACTCATTCCAAAATAGATATTCCAGAATATCTTTCTGAAACAACCTTTTCAAAAACACATTCCAAATTGAGTTTTCTGGAATGAGTTTCCTCCCACGTTATTCCGAAAACACATTTCCGATTGGTTTTATCAAAAATATATTAAACTTATGTAACTTATGTGATTTTGTATCTCGTCTACATCATTAACCTATTACCTAGAACTATTTTGAAATATTTGTCTCTACATAAGGCTCTTTATAAAAATTATGATGATTTTTATCGACCAAAGGTTTTTTTTTTTTCCTTATATTTTGTCATTACTTATTTGTATATAGAACAAAATTTGATTGAAGAGCCCACGTGTTTTTCTCTTAGCTTGAAAACAGGTACTAAAGGATATGTATAGTTTAATACTCGTATTAGAGAATTATTTTCATAAAAAAATTATGATTTTTCATAAGTATTCTTTTTTTTATTATTATTCTAACTCAAAAATACAAGTGATAAAATTAATAATAGTTCTCTATATTAAAAAAATCATTCCTTTAACCTTTGAATATTTATATCATAGATAATTATAAATCACCTTCACCTTTTGAGATAGACTTTGAATATATCATAGATAACTATAATCCTCTTAATATATTACATTCCCCTGAACTCTTGTCATCTCCAACATCAAAACAATAAGAAGGTGTCTAGGATGTTTAAAGGACTTTTACTGCAATATCATAACTAATGCATCTTCTGAAAGTGTTTATCCAATTTCTTTTGTTTTGTCTAATTAATGTTTAACATATCTTTTGCTCTTGGACTTGCCTTTCCATGTTGAGTCAATGAAGTACAATTAGACAACTTTGAAAGAATGTTATTCAAGTTAAGTTATTAACATTAATGCAAAATCAAATCTTGATTGTCATATGTTCACCATAAGAAAGGTTTCAAATTTTTTTCTAGATCAAATACAAGACATAATGACAATAGAGAGACATAAAGATTCTTGGGTAAATTGATCAAACAGGTGTAATTTGCTATATTTATTTCCAAAAAATGGATAAATTTTTAAAATTTTTTTGGATATGAATAGATCATATTTTAATATACAACTTCACTGTAAATAATTTGTACATGGAAAGACGACTTTTGGTTGAAGTTGTACACGAATAACTTTTATGTGATATTTTGTTTTTAAGTCATGTTCTAATAAACAACTTTAGTACATATTTTTTTAAACTGAAATCGTGAATTGATGGACGATTTTAGTTCAATTTCTTTTATACTATAAAGTTGTTAATTAATTGACAATTTTAATTCTATTTTTTATATTAAATTGTCCATTGATTAGCCACTTTAGTTTAAATATTTTTAAATTAAATTTTCATTTCTAAAGTTTTATTTAATATTTAAAAATTAATAAAATTAATAATTAATTATTATTTAGACATCTATAATATTAAATAATTTTTAAATGTATTAAATTGTTAAAAAGAAAATATGGATATGTTAATGAGGAAAATATGCATCTATTATATAAGAAAATGAAATTTTACATTTTCATTGTCGAAATAGACAATTACCATGATAATGACCTTTATTATGACAAAATGAATATTTTTTTTCTTATTTAGAACAAGTTCATCAATCTCGTTGTGAATATGATTTGTTGTTGGTCTTCCTAATTGTTTTCGTTCCTAAACTTAGATTAGGAACAAATTTTAAACTTAAATAAGGAGACCAATAATTTTCGTTTTGAAGTAGATGAAACTACATCTCATAAGTTGTAAATAGTTTGTAGCTTATACACTGGATCAACATATGTGTCAATGTGTAAGTGGCAATATAAAGATATAGAACAAAGAATCGGAGACATTGAAATTTTCCACAATTACACCACGAATCATTTAATTTTACTCGTATAGTTTACAAATGTCCACGACGTTAAGAATTTGATACCTCATGTACTTTTTTAATGTGTATTTGTTTTTTCTACTTAACATATTACTATTTTCTTTTCAACCATTTAATATATTTAAAAATTATTTAATATTATTAATGTCTAAATAATAATTTATTTTTTATTTTAATAAATATTAAAATCAAATTTTTACTATATAAAAATAAAAAAATTTAATTTAAAATATAAGAAGTAAAGTAGTCAATAAATGACTTCAATATAAAAACAAAAAATTAACTAAAATAGTCAATTCAAGTATTAAAAAAAATAACTAAAATACACGATTTCTTCATCTGAAATTATATTTAAATGTGTTGACAATTCAAGGACTTGATGTTGCACTTG